>VZTJ01000487.1:1040578-1080708 GCA_013397795.1 Orthonyx spaldingii | reverse complement strand
AAAAAAAAAAGGGAAGAAAAAAGAAAAAAAGCAAATACCAACAGGAAGAAATGAGAGGAGGAAAGAAGTAAAGAGCTTTGAGGCATGCTATTAAATGTCCAGAATCCCTGGATTGGCAAAATTCAATGAGTAATATACCTGTTCCCAAGCCCAGTAAATTTTAGATAGACCTGGCTGATAAATTTCTATACCCTGCTAGTTTCAATTACTATGAAAAATTTATCTTCATCATTTCCTACTCATTTCCCATTTAAGATCACTCTGAAAGTGAAAAAGAAAAGAAAACCAAAACTTAATTTTGATTATTTTGTATGAGACTGCCATTTATTGACAAAAGCCTCTGTATATACTCAATTCTCCATATTGACATCATATCTGCTTGATGTCAACCCCTGTCAGTGGGACTCTCAGGTGGCTGCACCTCCCTCTCACAGCTCTGGAGATCTTTAGGCGAGAACATCTCCATGCCCAGTCAGCCCATAATACAGATTAAATGCAGAGGTTCATAAAAAAAAAAACAACCCTGCAGACAGACCAATCTTTGTCGATCCCAGCACAAACTTTACTGAGGTATTTTACAGCCAACATTCTTGGAGAGCGAGCACGGACTTGCACAAATACGGATCTTGCCTGTTGAGGTTATGAGCTCTCTGGGGCAATGACTTTCTCTTCGGATGCAGGTATCCACTTCATAGCACCAGTCCTGCTGTAATAACGTTAATAATAATAGTAACAACGGCAATAATAATAATAGAAATAATAATAATTTCATCCAGGATGCTGCGTGGAAGAGCTGAAGGGCAGCAGGTGTGTTGGGGAAATAATATAATACATCCAATCCTGCGCAGTGAGCACATGAGCGTGTGATATCAAAGACACTACCTATGAAATTAATTTGCCAGTGACACTGCCTTGCCTACCATCCCTGGGCGTTGTGAGAATTAATTAATGCTTGCAAATCGCCTTGAGAACTTCAGAGGAAAGGCGCGTTATGTATGCAAAGCCCTGCTGCCGTTCCCTGGTGCCGGCTGCACACCTGTGCCCATTGCATCATGTGCCGCCTCTGTCTGGTCGCCGAGCGCTGGCGGTGCTCCTGTGGCCTCGGCATGATTGATGGCTGGATTCGGGTGCCGGCACTGGGAGCTCTCCCCTGTCAGCGGGGAGCTTGCCTCCACATGCCTGTGCACCATCAGCCTCTTTCCTGCCGGCACAGTTGTCAGGTTTCCCAAAACAATGATTACCTTTCCCCAGAAACAAACCTCTGTCCTGACACCTCTCCTCGCTGGAGTCTTGCTCCTTTGTAAGGGTCTGTTCCCTACCTCCCAGGGCTCTTGTGGTACTTCATTCCTTCGTGTTTGTAAAACATGCCGACCTGAAAGTGCAAGAAGAGAGTGGTGCGCGCTCTTTTTTTATGATCGCTATTAGCAAATAATTGTAGCCATGCAAGATGCCCAAGTTGTACCTCAAAGGTCACTACACCCCCTGAGGGAAGGACAGCAGTGCTGGAGGCATTAGGAACAGCAAGGTGAGGCTTCCCCACCTTCAAAGTGTCCATCCCTCATCTCAGAGGACCTGAATGTGCCTGCAGGCCATGGCAGCTGCTCTGAACGGAGCTGCAGGTACCTTCTGTCTGCAAACTCAGTGCTAAGGAGACTCTGAGTTACCAAATTCTTCTTACATTGAAAATAAGTCCCATTTGCAGCAAATAATTACTTACAGTAAAATCTTATTTAAATGTCATTTTCTTCTCTTTCTGTATCCAATGCATTATTTTAAAGCGTTAACATCACTTGGTTTTGTGGGATATTTTTTTAAATGTACGTATTTGGCTCAGTTTCCAGGTTATTCTTGACACCCCTATCAGAGTACGCCAGCCATGCTTTATTTGCCTCAAAAGAAGTGGGGAGAAGACTCTTGTTTCCAACCACTGCTCCCTCCTCATGGCAATATAGCCACACCACAGCTCCACAGGTGCTGAAAAGAAACAGAAGGGTACTCCCTTCTGTTGCTGAGTGATTTTAAGCAGCAAACTTCGGCAGTCATCTGCCTTGCCCCGTTCCAGCTGCACTCAGCAATGTGTGGAGGGGAGGGAAGAAGACGCAGGAGAGCATGTTGGAAGGAGTCAAGGCTCCTTTCATCTTTTCAGTGCTTCAGAAAGAAGTGGTGGACTCACTAAATAAACCTCCAGCCTTTCTCAGGACTATGGCGAGGTGAAACCCAGAATATATCCCTGCTGAATCTGAAGCATCCAGTCACAAATTCAGTATCACTTATGAGATGCAATCTTGCCCTTGATCTCAGGTTCTGTTCATGGAGCACTGTCTATGAGATCGATATAAAGAAAATATCAATCTTCTTAATATGAAGAACTTTCCTGGACTACAATTAAAAATTCCAAGTGCAGCACACACACTTTTCTTAACCCACAGCAGAAGAGATTTATTTGAGAATCCTTTATTTGACCAAAACCCTCATACATGTTGTCTTCTCATAAAAATCAGCTTATTTTTGATATTCAAAGATTTTACATGTTTAAAATGGTGAGGGAACTTATCAGTGCTGGCGGTGATGACAGAATCACAGAATTTGTAGGGTTGGGAGGGATCCCTGGGGATCATCTTGTCCAACCCCCTTGCCAGGCAACATCTTGCAATGTTTTACATGATCTTCTCAGAAGACACAAACTTATTTTTCCTTTTTTTTCCTTCATGGTTGGTTTCAGTCAAATGCTTTGAGTTTTTGGCTTGTTCCATCTCTGCTGTAGATCTGTCTTTTCTGAGTAGTCTGTTTAAAAATTATTTTGTGTGCAATAAGAAATACTATTACTTTCTTTTTCCAAGAATCAAAATACTTCCTTCAGATTGTCTCATTTTCCCCTTCCCCCCGCCTCCAGAAAAGCTGGTGTTTGCAAAAACCCTCAATTTCCATTAAGCAGTGATTCTGGTGGATAATTAGAATTTAATTTCTCTGACCAGCATCCTCAGGGGCATTCAGATATCTTCTGCTTCACCATTTCTGTTTCACACGAACAGGAGTAATAATCTTTTCCTGTTCTACCCAGATGTTGGAAAGCTGAGTCCTTAAAAGCGTGCTTAGCTCCTACAGTGGTTAGTCAGGGCCCTCAAGGGAGAACATCAGCACCCAGTGCAATCTCCCTTTGGCTTTCCCGTTCACCCTGCCTCCTCCTTTTCCATGCTTTGCATGGGTGCTTGGATTCTACCTCCTCTGAAGAGCTTCAGCTCATCCCATTCCATACCCAGAGGCAACTAATAAAGGTCAATCTCAGATATAATGAAAGGGGACAATGAGGCTGTTCTGGCCACTCCTAGTTTTCCCCACTGCTTCTCACGAGCTCTGCAGGTTCTTCTGGTTCCTCCACCAGGCCTGAATGTCAGGGGGAGGCTGTTCCCACCACCAACCCCAGCTGTTCTTCAACAGTCGTGTCCTTTGAAGATGAGCATAGTTATCATGTTATTTCAAAATACCAAAGGTCACATTACCCTTCCTTTTCCCTTCCTCCCCGCTGGAAAATAAGGGCAGGAGCAATTACTGAGTAAACAAGAAGGAGCGGGTTTGCAGAGCTGCCATGAGGGACTGGGGGACTCCACCAGGCTGGCCTGGTGCAGCCTGAACTCCCTTTTTCCCACCTCACCCTGCAAATCAAAGTTTCAAAGGTCTGAAAGAGGTTCTAGTGCAAAGGATTTTCCCCACATCTGTGTTGTGCCTTTTGTTATGGAAAATTTGGTTAGATGTTCAAACATTCATGAGGCAACAAAAAGCTCAATTTTCCCTGCATCTTTTACTCAAAATTCCATGCTGGAGTGATAGATCTGATTTTTACCAGTCATATTAAACCGCAGGAGGCATTGCAAATCACACATGTGAGGTGTTGGGAAATAAAGATATGTGTAAGTCACAGACCACCCCAAATTCTTGATGGCCCTCTTCCAAAACAGGGATCAGAGCTGTCTCAGGTTCCTCCTTTTCCAGCATACTATGCAGCAAGGCTCCCACTTACTTTTTCTGTGATTCCTAGGAGGTGTGTTGGCCCTGAAGGATAAGAACTGCAGTTCTGCTTGGCAATTGCATCATGTAAGTAACAGGTCTGCCTCGCTCCCTCCAGCTCACCCAGCTACAGGCTGGGTAGAGCTGGGCCCTTAAGAAATACTTTTATGGGACTTCTGAAAAGCAGGTGGTCCGACACACAGAAAGCACATTAACACTAATGAAGATAAAGAATTTCACAGAAAGATAATTGTTTGCCTAGCAGCTGAATTTATTTCATTCTCAAGTTGTAATTAAGGGAAAAGTTGCAGTTTAGAATGCAATCTGGTTTTCCCTCTTTTTTTTTTTTTCTTGCCTAATAAGCAGAGCAAGAAGTTGATTCATTTTTATCTACAAGGGAGAAATGTATCATTTTACCCACACCTGATTTAACTGAAATGAGTAGAAGACAGATAAACAGCTGGAGAAACCTGAGAAAAAAACCACTGAATTCAATTTACCAGAATCTTGCATGCCTGGGAAAAAAAAAAAAATAAAAAGAAAGAAAGAAAAAAAATAAAAACAAAAAGTGAGGAGTCAGCCATGGACAAGGAAGTTTATATCTTAAGATGCTGGGCAGTTAAAGTTCTTTTTTCCAACAGCAAGTAAAGATGAGCAATTTCCAAGAACTCAGGTGTTCTTATTGTTACTATGATTTATTGTCTGTATGTGTGCATTTTTTAGGAGTTGTACACTTAGCAGTCCAGCAGTCAGACCAAACTTCAGGATGTCAAAAAACAAAACTGGTCTCAGATCACTGGGTGCTGCTGAAAAGAGCAAAGAAACATGGAAGAAAAAGAAAGGTTCTGCTCCAGAAAGGCTGCAATCAAAGTAGAAGGCAGGCAATGAAAAATAGTCCTTCGTTTTGGATGAAGGAAAGAACAAGGTAATACAGACTAAAGGGCAGTTTTCTTATGAGAGACATGTCAGGTTCTTGTATATGTCTCTATGTATAAATTTTTTTAACTGAGGAGCAGGGATAGTATGTTGTATCAAACTTGGACAGAATTACAGACAGATAAATATGTTTTCAAGCATAGAAAATAACATCTCTGCAATGACTTGTCATAAAGTAAAAAGTTCGGATCAACATTTTGGACTTTGGATCATTTGAACTCACCTAAAAAAAAATTAAGTGTGGTTTTTCTTTTAAAATAATCCATAATATTTATGTACAGATCTCACAATGTGTTCAAGTGTGCAAATTAAACAGGGAGAGATGTCTGAATACTTTTGAGATTCTGGGTCTCATATTCACTCTGTTCTGATGAGTGTTAAAGGTCAGTCTGCTGCAAGATTATAAACACTGACCTCCTGGATCCACCTGAAGGTTTTTATGGAGTATGATATTTTCTCTACCAGTGACTGGGTTCAAATGCATCTTAAAAAATTATAGTCATTTGCATGAAAAAGAAGAACTACCTGGCCATCTTTGCTTTTATTGAATACTTATTCTTAATTTCACCAAGTTTAGATCTCTAAGAATGAAATGTATCTTCCCCTTCCTTTCTCCAACCACCTGGAAAAGCCTCCAACTGTTTCTTGGAATCTTGCTAAATCCTCAGGACAGCAATTAGTGAGATTGAGGTAACCTGGGAGCAAATCACATGAGCCAGGCAGGAACATGCAACCATTTGAAGTCTCAAATGCAACTGTGCAAACAGACCAGTGTGAGTTAAACTGCTCTGAGCACTTGTCCCAACACTGAATATTTCATATGTTCCCTCCTCTACCTAGAGATTCTCCAAAGACCCCAAAACTTGAAATTGTCTGGATACAGGCTCAGCTTTTGCTGTCAGAAATTCCTTCTAGATTGTGAGCCTCAGAATGAACAAATAGGTTGGTTTTCAGAAAGTGAACCTGTCAGAGCTTTAGCAATTAATTCATGTTTAATATAATTTGATGAGAATTTTAATGATTAAAATTATATTTCTTATTTTAAAAATAGTGATTCATTATTTTCCAGAGATGTTTTTTTTTCTGAGAAACAACCCCTGCTTTAAAGATTGTTTTTTCCATCTTCCTCCCAAATCCTTCAGGTATTTTCTCTTTCTCTTTCTGTGCTTTCTGTTCACCCATGTCGAGCAGCAATTTTTGGCACATCAAGCACATTAGATAATTATATGTCAGTTGAGAAATTCTCAGCTTCTTGTCACTAGTCTATAAAGCTCTCTGTAATGTTGTAATACAATATCGCTGATATCTCAAGGAGATAACATGTTAAGTGTCTACTGGCTATATAATTTGAACCAAAAGTTAACAACGAGAACTGATCTTTCGGTAAACATATAGCACATTTTTGTCATCTCTTCCTGATAGTGGTTTTGATAAGCAGATTTAGATGTGGTGTTATCCTCTGATTGCTTTTGCAGTGTACTTGCAAGACAGGGAACTCCTTCATAATTCCTCAGACAGATGGTTGAGAGGAATTTCCCAAGTACCCGCAGATCAAAGATTGTTCCCTGTAAATGGTGATGGTTGCTGATATTACAAATCCACCCAGACATTTTATTCTTCCTCATTCCAAACACCCTTTCACTTCTCTCTACCCAATGTGGATTCCCATTAGGTGGGAAGAGCAATTTTAAGCAATCAAGAGTCAGTGTGATAACCTTAGATTGCTCATTAGGGACCAGGTTGTGAATGAGGGGTAGATGACAGAGATCTATAAAATCAAAGTGCCATGGAAATGACGAGCAATTGTTCTCTGTCTTTTCCAAAACAAGAGCAAGGGGACATCAAATGGAACATGGAGGAGACGGGTTCAAAACAAACAAAGGGAAATGATTCTTCATACAATGTATAATTAAGCCGTGGAACTCCTTGCCACAGGATGTTGTGGATGCTGTAAATTTACATGGGTTCAAAAAGGACTGGACAAGTTCATGAAAGAAAAATTCTTCAAGAGCTATTAAACACAAAGACATTACCTCTGGCTCCGGAAGACGCTGCGATGCAAATCTCAAGATGTTGTGAGAGTGCTCTGAGGAAGTCTCACTTTGCTATTTTACTTTTCTCCAAGCATGTATTAATTCTTGGCCCCTGTCAGAAAGAGGTACATGTGTTAGATGGATCCCTGTACAGCTGATACAGCTCTTTTTATGTCCTTGTTTCACACAGCTGTCTTACTCAGGGAGCAGATCAAGCGATGGCCACATCATGCTATTCACTGCAAATGCTCTTTCACCACCTAGAGCAGTAAGTAATCTGAAAATGAGTGTATTGCTAAATACTTTTATTTTGAGGCAGTTTAGCTTCCCAATTTTCTGCCTGGAAGGTACAGAATATTGAAGCTTTCTGGCTGCCTGGAGAGAGGAGGGCACAGTGGGCTCCTGGAGCTCCTGGGCTCCTCTCCTCCTCATGTTCCAGTTGGTGACATGGGCAGGCTTCTGTAAAAAAGTGGGGTGTCTCTCTCAGCTCTTAACCTCTCTGGGCTGTCTAAATAACCACCCCAGTACTAAATAGTTACTGATTCAGAAGCAGAAACACACATTTGGGATGGTTGACTATGTGAAAATTGGCCGGGAAATCCCCCAAGTTTTTTATTCTTGTTACTTCTGGCACTTGGCAAGCCTACCAGTGCCTCCACGACTAGAACTTTGCCTGGTAATGAGAAAAAGTGGAGAAAAGTCCAGGAAAAGTGCTTCCATCCTGAAAGCACTGCCTGGTGCTCTACCTGAGAGCCTGTCCATTTGAAAGAAGGGTAAAATATCCCCCCTCACCACCATTTCCTAGCAGCTGGGTTTGAGGAGAGTTAGTGCAGGGAACAAGTCCTGTCCTGCACTGGAATACTCCTGCATCTGCACGGGCTAAAACCCTCGTTAGCCAACCCCTGAGTCCCGCAGGCTTAGTCATTTTTGTGGGCTAAATTAACATTTTGGTGGTGAGGAGCCAGAGAGCCACTGCAAAATGAGGTCTGGCTGAGTGAAGAACACCCCATCCCCTGGGACCTAACAGCTGAAGAGGAAGCTTAGCTTCAGGCCCATTGCAGATGCCCCAAACTGAGCACCCCAAAAGCGTGGAGGCACTCAAAAATGAAAATCTCCACTGCAGGATTTAACCTGGGTTTCAAAAGCCATCCCTTTCCCTTCCCAGAACCCCTAAAAAGCCTTCTGGGCAAGGAAGGCAACTCTTCAGGCTCCACTGGTATTATTATTATTTGGAAGCCTGTTTTGTATTCGGAGTTGGCTGCTCCTTGGGTTCACCCAGGCAGTTTAGTGCATGCATGCCGAGGTGTATATTGGATGTGCCTAATAGCTGCAGTAGGTGGAGAGGGAGGAAGCTGTGATCCAAATGATGGGAACTCCTGGAGGGAGTTGTCTTGCCACTGGCATGTTGTCAGCGTGCCAATAAATAAGAAAGTTGAGATGATCAGAGGCAGCTATCTAAACAAACTAGGGTGAAAACTCCCAGCCTGCGTGGCAATCAGGCACAGGAAACTCATCCAGTGGCCATCCAGCTTCTTCCCATGGTTCAGGTTTGGTATTCTATGAACCATGAAACAGGCAGAAAATATCCCTGTGCCCCAAAAAAGGCCCTGTGGCTGTTGTCCTTTCTGTCATGCCATTGCTTCTGCCAAACACCTCTCAGAGGATTAGTAGTGGGAAACATGAAATGAGAGGTGATTCACAGGCTCTTTGTGTGTCAGTTTGTAAGCACCAAGATTAGCCACTGAGTAGCACTTTCCCAGTTCTGGAAGAGAGAGTTGCTCCTCAAGGTGTTGTAAATCACTGATAAATTCATTGATGTTGCAGTGCTCCGGATTTCTTCCTTGCACAGGCACAAACCTGATCTCAATGGCTGTGAGGAAATCAACAACAAGAGGTAGGAAGATATAGAAATCATGCAGTTCTCTTCTCAACAAACCCTGCATGGGTAGGTAATGTCCACAGCTGGCTGATCAAATGCATAGATGGCTTTGTAATACGTATAAATATGCAAAACTACATAAATATGTAATATGTACAAATATGTATTAAATATTTAATACATTAATTTAATACATTAATTACATTTAATACATTAATTTAAGCCATTAAGACTGGCTTTGACCCCAGTTCAATATTCTTAATAGGAAGTGCAGGAGCTGAATCCAGGTTTTTCACCTCTTACTTTTTGCCTAGCAAAGCTAGAAATGCAGAGATTGCTCTGGTCATCAGTGTCTTCTGTGCTCCACCTTTGGATGAAATGTCCAAAGAAGACAGAATGACCCTGTATTTTAACTTTTACTCCATTCAAGTGGGACACAGATGTCTTCCAATAAGAATGGGAAGACCTGGAAAAGAGTTTCCAGGATATCAAGTGAGTGTTTCAACCGACTGCTGGAGATGTAGTTCATGGACTGACAAGAAACCTGTGAAACCTGAATGAAAGATGGTATCTGCCTCCAAATCTGGAGTTGGGCACCTGGCTTCAGAGAAGAAAAGAGCACAAAGCCTCACACCTACCCTTGGCCTTCCTGCCCTCAGACTGGGTTTTACCTTGTGCTGTCACATGCTAAACCCTTTCAGAAGTGCTTGATGCCCAATGTATTGCATAAGAAGCTTACTTGCCTAAACTGGACAACTCCATATCAACAAAGCTCCTAAGAACTAGAAGCTACTGAATTCAGAGCTGTGATATGTAAGTCCTTTGGTAGATGTAGATCTTTGATACCACACCAATGACAGAAGGGCTGAAACAGTTTAGAATAGAAAAGAATAAGAGCTTTAATCCTTACTCATAGGTATCCAGGATCTTTAATATCTGCAGCCTCTCTGAATCAGTTTAGTTTATTTAGCACAACTAAGATACATTTGATCTGCTAAAGCTGCCAACCTTCTTGTTTCTCAGGCAGGTTGTTTATCATCTTTTACACATGACAGCTCTGCTGTCTGTCTGCCTCTGTCCCTCCCTCCCTCCAGCTGAAAATCAGCTCTCTCCAGGAAACAGTTGAATCAAATATATTCAATGCTCCCTCTTCTTAAGTGTATTGAATATGCCCAATTAAGTACCATAAGCACAATAATAAGACTTCTGAGTTGAACTACTAACCCTCAAAGTTATGTGCTAATGACAGGTGGTCTGTAAATAAACCAGGCTTCCCCAGCCAAGTGGTGGCATTTGCAGACTCATCAATAAGAATCTGAGATTTATGCTCAGTAATGATTTTGAAAAAAAAAACAAACTGAACAAAAAACCCCACCTAGAATATCTTCAGCTTCACCACATTTCAACAAAAAACTGTTAAAACTCCTTGGTAATTTATGGAGCTGAAGGAAATAGCTTTCATTGGACGTTTAATGACAGCTTCACTTGGATATTCTGGAAGTGCATAACCACAGACAACCTATGTATAGTATGACAGTATATTAAGTGACATATAGAGAAGAGCTGCTTGGATGATCAGACAGAGAATCTGTTTCAAAAGAGGAAACAAAAGGGTGGCCTGAGGGTCAAAGCACAGAGTGCCCACATCCAGCTGACCCAGCTCTGCTGAGAACCAGAAGGGAGTTGTCAGTGATCTGCGGGGCCCCAGATCACCTCGCTGCAGCCCAACACATTATCCTACACAGGTATATCAGTTATTCACTGGTGTCTGTAGTGCACATCAATGCAACATGCCTGAACACAGCTTGTTGACTTTAAAATGCTCAGCAACAAAGGATTACAGGGGTTAGAAGTGCCCTGTATAAATACATTGAGGACTAAACAAGGGAGAGTAACAAAAGCTCTCTGAGCTAATGGCCAATGCTCTCACCAGAACCAGTGGGATTTAATGTCTGAGATCACAACTAAAATAAGGTCTGTGAAACTTCAACCATGTAGGGAGAACAAAAAAGACAGCAGGAGTTTTGAAATGATCAGCTGGTGAAAGGTATCGGTGTTATGACTGCCTAGCAAGTGCTGCAACACACAGATGTGTTGCATGTCCTATTTACTCTGGAACAGTAAACACTCCTCCAGAATGGCACATGTACTTCACTGCACCCCTTCAGAGCAGAGGTTCTATGGGGGAACTTCTTTTCCATACTGAGGGATGTCAGGCATGTCAGAAATTTTGGTGTTTTAACATAAGCTGTGAATTTCTAGGATTTATAGTACCCAACTAGGAGATGACAATGGTATTCCTGTAATGTTATTATTTTCCTTGAGAAGTTTCTCCATGCTAGGTTGTGAAGCTAATCAGAATTTTCTTGTTTCATACAGTAAATACTTGTGGAGAGTACAATGATCACTGTGAATACCAAATCAGCGAGGGCAGACACTTTCCATAAGAGCATTCTGCTCTCAGGCCCACATCCAACATCTCACAACAAACTCAACAAAAATCTCCAGGGGGCTTTTTTACTCATCAAATCCTAGTTTTTGGCTACTGGGCCTGCCTGACCTGAAGATCTGTATTCCCACAGAGAAGTTCCACCAATATAAGCATGACCAGCTTCCATCTGCCCTCACCTACGTTTTCTGAGGACACAGCTCAAGGGCTTTCAGCTTAAATTCTTTTGGGCTCTGTGTCTCTTTGCTGTGTCAGTGGTGGGAAGGTTTGCTGGGATCTCAGGAAAGAACTTGTGGAAAGGACACTGTGTGGGGACTGTCTATGCTGGAGGAACCTTTTGCTCGTGCCTGCCCTAAGAACAGGTTTCACCTCCAAGCAAAGTGAAATCAGGTTCTAACCCAACTTCTGCCCAGCTGAATAAATGAGCTTGGGCTTAAATGACATCCCAGAATAGGTGAGGGTTGTTTTGGTTTTTTTCCTGCATGGACAATCAAGCATTTTGGATTACAGTTTGGGTACCTTGTTTATATACAGGAGACAAATCCTAAATTAATACAAAAAGTATTCTACCCAAGAAACTCGAATACGTATCTTAACTCAGAAGCTGACACCAGCTTTTATTTTTTAAAGGTTATTTTTACTGCTACATCTTAGATGTTCAGGTTTGCTGAGTAAGAGCAGGAGTTTACTTCCTGCAAAAGAGAAAGGGCAGAAATAAGCTTGAGACATGGGGAAGTTTTTCATTAACATATGTGTAGTATTTCAGATATTTAAATACTGCTAAAATTCCAGCAGTATGCTTTTTTGCTGACTCTTAAAATTATTATTTACAGTGCTACAAGAGATTATTTTGTCATGAAAGACTGTGCTGATCTGGTTTTTCCCCAGTTGTTGAGTCGGGGGTACATTCTAGTGTGAATGTCTGAGAGCCAGAAAGCAATAACGATTAGAAACGCATTATTTTATGTTCCTTATTCTCCATAGGAAAAAAAAAACACAAACAAAACAAAACAAAACAAAACCAAAAAAAAACCCAAACAAAACCCACACATAAAGTAAGAAACAAAAATAATGACAACAAACAGTTTAAAAGTAGTTTGCTCATAAACAAAAATCTATCATGACCTTAATAAAAGACCCACATTTCCAGATATGCCCTTTTTAAAATTCTCGGTATTCCCAAATTGGGATTTCTTTACCTGTCTGTATTTTAACCTGCCTCTTTCAGTGTGTACACAGTGTACAGATTTTTTTCCCCTAATGTTCAAAATTAAGCCCCTCTGTATGCCTTCCATGCTGAAGTTTATAACCTCAGCCTGCACAAGTCCAGTGCAGAAAGATCTACAGCCTCCAGGCAGAGCGAAGAAGCTCTTTAAAGATGAATCATTTTCATAAATGAGTGCAGAGGGAGGTCAAGCCAGGGGACACAGAAGGTTACATGTGTGGCTGAGATAAGGCCTCATTCATCCACTCCTTACTGTCAGGTCTTGATGGGTGAACATTGCCTTGAGCTCCCATAAAACATGTTGTTTGCAGAAAACTTGCAGGTGGTTCATAAAAAAGTCCAAACTGTTACCAAGAAATTTATCTCTCAACTGCTGGATCTGTTTATAATAGAAGTGAAGGATCTCATAGAGAAATTAAGTATCAGAGACTGACTTATATTGGCTTGCCAGACCGAAAAGCCCAACCTGCCTTCCAAATGCTGCACTAAAAATGTCAAAGCAATTGTATTGATGACATCTTGACAAGATACTGTACAAGACTGTTAAAAATACAACAACAACAACAAAAGAATGTTGCCTATTTATGGAAAACTTGTCCCTGGGGAAGGGATGTGGGTATTTAAGAGAGTTTTATGGAGGAAATTCAATCAGTTCTCCTTGAAACATTTGATTTTAGAGACTGTCAATCTTGTATTACTCTGGTGCCCATTCGAAAGACAGTTTTTAAAAGGATGTCATTGTTTCTCCCTGTGTTTCAAAGCGGATATTCAGATAAAGCTGGGTTTGTTGTCAGGGAGAAAAGGTGAGGGTTAAAATGAACTTAGGAGGCATCGTACAGTGGACATTTTGATGTTGTTGTGGATATTTAACCACTGAGGGCCAGATTTGAGACCTTTTGAAGTCAATGAAGCCTCTTTTTTTACTTCACTAGGCTTTTAGCTCCAAGGAACTGTACAGAGACCTCCAGCTGGTTTCACATAAACTACCCTAGAGCCTTCAAATAGTAGCAGCTTTCAACATGTACCAACCTGAAAAGTGTTCAAAAGTCCCTCACTCTCCCCTCTCTCCTCCACACAAAAATACAAAGTTAAGTTTTCTACATTCTCCTGAACTTGTTCTCCCATGCTTTCGTATGCATAGATTTTTGTGGCCCGAAGGAGCCATTATGATAATCTGGCATGACCTCCTGAAATCAATGTATCAATGGGATTGCACCAACATTATGGGAACAGTGTTTGGCCTCTAGACATCCTGCCATGTAGAGACAACACTGAATGAATTAAAATGGGATAAGGCATTCATTATGAATTATTTGCTTTGGGGGTTATACATCCAACATTCAGCCACACTCAGGGGTTTTTTTACTGCAGCCAAAAGAAGAAAAATAGTTTCCCCAGAAGGGTCTTTGCATAAGTTGTGTGTGTCCATCTCAATGCTGTTGCTGCAGTTCTTGGACAGAACATGACAGGAGCCCCAAGTTTTAGTTAAAGTCTTCTTAAAGGTTTTGACCAAAAAATTAGTTTTTCACTATACATTCCTCTGGCCAGTACTTTCTCACCAACTTCTCTTGCAACTGAACTCCCCATTATCTGTGTGCAATGCCCATGGGGTGTCACTCTGCCCAGTCACCTGCAATGGTGACATTGGTGCAGCACAGGTCTGGTGCTCCAACCTCAAGGAGATGCTCAAAAGTCTTGTGCACCACTCAGGGCTTCTCCACAGATTTATGTAAAACACTTCTATACACAAAAGGGCCAGTACTTGGTGTTGGGCTGTAGTATCCCCATACTGCCCATTTCCAAGGATGAGTGTGCTCTCATCTAACTCAGATCCCCTTAAAACTCAGATCCTCTTAAAAACACAACCTCAACGTATGTTGTCACAGGGTAGAGAGTCTGAAATTGTACTGGGTCAAGGTCATTTCTAGGAAATTGCTGTAATGTCAGTAAAATAAAGCCTCGTGTCAACAAAAACCTGAGAATCCCAAGGCATATGGGAACCCTTGGTCCATCAGATCCATCTTTCAACATCCCCAGGCCAACATTAATGGTTTTAATAGGGGCACATCCACTTCTACAACCTAGAGCAGCTCTCACTCTCAGAAAGTGCCAATGACAATCACAGGGCCCCAGATACAATGTAACTGCTTCTTAATTAAAGGAACTTTAATGAGAAGTGCTGGTAAACAAACATCAGGTGATTATAGGATGACATCTCTCCACAGATTACTGAGTAATTGCACTTGTTTGACCCAGAAGGAATTTCCATGCAACTTGCAGCAGGCTTAGAAGACAGAGATAATTAATTCCTTATTCTCTGCAACTTTTAGTCTTTTTTTTTCCTTCACTTTCAAGCATACAGAAATTATCAGAGGCTGCATCACCCCTCACCCATCAAGTGCCACTTAGAGAGATGGTAACTTTCCTGGTTCCCCAGAGCTGCTCATCTTCCTTCAGCTGCTGCCAAGGTTTCATTAGCTTCAGCTTTGAAAGTCCAACAGCAGTGAAGTAAAATAAAACTCTCCTCATCTGTCCATTCCTCTGCAAGAACTGCCCTTTGAAATCTCTGACAAAAAGCACTGTACTATAAATACAATTTCCCATTCCAAATCCACCATGCTGGAAGTGAAGTTTTTACTAAAAATAATATTCTCTGTATGCAACTGGAATAAAACCCGCTAGGGTTTTAAAGGTCCAACAGCCCTCCTGATGCAGCAGCATTTGTTAATATTATTTTGATTATAAATGTTTCTCTCAGATCAACCTGATTTTTCAAAATCTAGATGTTTCTTGCAAGCTAGTTGACTGTGCTAATATTCTTATTGGCAATGTTTCAAGAAGACCCCAAGATTAAATTGAATAAGTTAAGTTTGACCTTCTTTCTTTTCTTTGACTGAAATTTTTTCCTTTCTTTTGTTTTCCTTGATTTGACTTTTAATATTAACATTTTGCAAGTAGTCTTCATCAATTAGAATGATGGTGCACAATAGTGCAAGATGTTGTATGCACTCTGTGATTTCTATGTGTGGGTATTACCAAGCCAAAGCACTTCACTGTGTGATGGGAGAGTAAAGAGCCAAGGATTTCATGAGGGCTTCCACCCTGCCCCTTTGCTTTGACATAACAACAAATATTTCTAGATCATCCTTGACAGATATGAGTCTAAATTTCTTTGGAAAACCTCCAGTGGTAATGATTCCACAGCCTGTGAAGGTTGTGTCGTTCCTTTCCCAAGAGCTAGAAGGATTTTTTTATAACTAACCTGAAACTCCTCCCATTGCAAATTAAGCCCATTCCCTCTTGTCCTACCAGCAGTGGACACAGAGAACAATTGATCACTGTCCTCTTTTAAAAACCCTATTATATGTTTGAAGACTTGTAACATGCCTCCCTTCCTTCACTGCTTTCCTAGACTAAACAAACTCAATTCCTTCAACTTTTCATTATAGGTCATGTTTTCTTAAACCTCTTTTCCTTCGTGTTGCTCTCCTCTGATTGCTTTCCAAATGGTTTATTACTTTTTTTTTTTTTAAAGTGTGGTGGTCAGGGCTACATACCTCAGGCCAGCTGAGTCCCCACCTGTGCCAAATGATTCAGACTAATGACCTCCCTTTTGATAAGTGCGTTTCTATGTTTCCTTTAAAACAGCTTGTCTTTCTGTTCCATGAAATATCACAACTTCTAATCACCAAAACAAAATTTGAAATGCTGGAATATCCCACACAATGAGAGTAATTTCTTCTGTTTGGTTCAGCTACTTTTGAAGATGTTCCTGAGTTGGAATACATGATACCTTGGAGTATTGGAATCCACACAGTTTAAATATTGGTATGGAGAGCTTTTTACCTGGAGACTTCATGTTGTTTTATAAGCAGTGTCCGTATCCACAGTTTTCTGATGCAGAAAGCCAAGGAGGGAAAATGACAACCCCTCGGGACAGCATGAATGTCATGGCTGCAAAGATGAGTTTCTCCATTATTTTATGTGAAGTGGAAGGGGGTCAAACCAAAAAAAGTTTCTATCCATTCATCAGGTCACGTCTCAGGGCATCCTCTTCCCTCAGGTACCCTGTCATGAAGATGACATTCACCATATGAGAAGAAAAGCAAAAAGCTGCTGAATCCAAGTTTAGGAGTCCCTAGTGTCCCTCTCAGCTTAAAATGCACAAGTAAGTGCATAAATGCATTAGATGCTCTATATTGGTTTAGCATGGGACTGTAAAGTCCAACAGGTCCCTCTACTATCAAAGGGAACTAATAACCTAAAGCAGCTTCTGTCCAAAACTCACTGAGTCAAAATCTATGCAAATCTAGCCTTCCCTTGTCTTTGAGCTCAGGTGAGATATGTGTGCTTGCTCGTTGCTCTGAGATTTTGGAGGTTTGGATCCTGCCCCCAGTTCTCTGGGGAATGACTGTTGGGTGATTCGGAATAAATCACTTCCCTCTGCCTCAGTGCCCTTTCTGCCAAATGCAATTGCCATCCTGTGTCTCCAGGCAGTCCTTCACGCTGCCTCATGGGATTCTCTAAAGAAGAAGTAGATACTTTTATTATTATTTAGAAGTGAAAAACAACACTGTAAAAAGTGACAGTAGAGTAACTTTTATGGAGAATAGTGTCTCCCTTGATGAAATGAAATCAAATACGTCTGAGACAGAATGGAAAAATATGGAACATGACATTCAGGAATGTCCCTTGCTCTCCTAAAAGTCTGCAGTAAATGAGACCCTGACGTGAGTATTTAAACATAATAAAAATATCCGTCTGACTGGAAAGAATCCAGAATTTTCTGAAATATTTTTATTAATATCATTTCCTCTGCAATAGCCACAGGTCTTGCTTTCCATTAACGCTTTGGACTCAGAAAGCTCCAGTCCCTGCTGAGCTATAGGTTTGGAAACTCCATAGAAGACATTGAAATTTTCCCTGTATATGTTAGTTAGGGAACTTGGTCTTTGCTGGAAATGTCCTTTCATGATGCCTTGAGGAAGACAGTCATTGTTTAGAATGAAAAGGTGCAAAGAAAACCCTCGGATTTGCTGAGCCTGAGTTCTATCTGTCTTGAGCCTTGCATTTTAGGGTATTACTGACTCCATCACTCACTCAGCAGTGATAAAAGTGTATCTGTCCCTTCATAGTAGATTAGCTACAACTGAAGGGTCTTCTGTAAGAAGAGGCTAAGGACTATTTCACCCCATACGTTACAGATATTTTACCATGGTGCATTTAAAATCCAGAGAAGTACGATCCTATATTCCTGAGGAAACAGATGTTTTTCCTTGACAAAGATCTACCATGTATCCTTCATCTGTCATCGTGACCATGCCACCAGAGGTCCTTAATGTCCCTTCACTGACGAAGTTTATTTGCACCTTATAACTCCCACCTCAACGCCTGGTTCCTTTTTCTGCACTTGATCTTATCTTCTGAAAGAGTCAATCCCCTTTGTCTCCTTTTGTGCCTTTGTTTTGGTACTTACAGTCTGGTGATAAATATCACCCCTATAGCTCTGTGAGGGTGCTAGTCTCTCTGTGGTGTCTTCCACCACCCACACACACTGGCATGACCTTTTCGTGCTGTTATGTGCCAAAAGTCCCTTCCTACTACACGTTTTCAACTAGATTTCCACTGCTGCTTTCTGTCTCCTTTTATTGCTGTGCATGCTCAAGAATTGCCTACAACAGAGCACACAGAACCACTTCAACCATGTCATCCTAAGAGGTTTGCTTTAATCCTTTGAATATCCTCTTCCCTCTACCAGCAAACTTTGCTTACAACTTTTTGGGGGGGTGGGAGGAATTCATTTGATTTGTAAAGAATTAAATAAGGGGGAGCAAGTAATAACTGCTCATTTCAGGGTTTTTCTTTCAAGGTCATGGACCACCACAACAAAATCATCCATTAACTTTAGCGCACCAATCCATATTCAACAGCTTCCAAAAGTAGTGTCAAAGGTGGTAGAAAAATTCACATCAATTGGAATGAAATTTTGCCACCCTTCATCTTCGTGATTCCTGACATCATGAATTTATCATTGAGTTCACTGAGAGCAATTTTAGAAAAAAAGTAATACTTTGGTATTAAGTGGTATTAAGTAGTGGTGGGGAAATCTGAACAAAGGTGCATGAAAATAATGAAATCAAAAGCAGGAAGCCAGCACGTGGTTGACCAGCTAATTTTAAATAGAAAGTTTGGGGATTTTTCAGAGCACAAGAACTCCGGATTTGAGAGAAAAGCAGACTTTACAAGAGGCACATCTCTCCTGACTGCACGCAAGCAGAGAGGTTGCTGATATGGAAAATTACTTGGCCATTGGCCAACCTATATTTAGGTTCATGTAAAGGGAACAAGAAAATTTTCGAAGAAAAATCTCAAGGTAATGCATTGACTAGTTATTATCACAGGGGATAAAAACAGTAAATCAAGAGAGTTTAGAAAAAGAATATTAAATATACATCAGTTAAAGATATATTCAGTGGCAGGGCATCGTCTGTGATATATCTTCCTAAGGGATAACAAAACATAATAAAAAGACTTGAGTGAACAGTGCAAAAGGAAATGAAGGAAGATAAAACATATCCAGATATCAAGTCACCTAGGTAGACAGTAAATTATAAAAATACAATAATTAAATTGTAAGTATAAAATAATAAGTATTTGTAAGTTATAAAGATGTAATTATTTTCAGAAGTTAGTAGCTCTGTCTTAAGTTCTCTCTTTCTGAAGTCACCTTAGTGTTGCCCTTGAAGGAAGAAGCTCAAGAAATGGTGAGCATTCCCTGAAAAAGCTGTCCCATAGGAAAAACTGTGTGTCACAGGATTGACTGAGCAACCCAAGGTAAATCCCATCCTAGACCAGAATAATGCTCTGGATTTGCTGTCATGCTCTTTCCTTCTGCCCTCTGCCACCTCCACGTCATCCCTTTGGGACTAGACTACATTGTTGAAAACAAATTCCTCAGCCATTAGCCAGAGGGGCAGCTTCAATCAATGTAACCCAAGGGTTCTGCTTGGCCAATTTCCCCACACTTCCACTGCCATGATGCTCCAAGTGACTGTGGTGGGAAGCACCCAGCAGCCACACTGCTCCCAAAGTGCTCAATGTCTGAACACAAGAGGCATAATCTCCCTTAATCTGTCTCTTTGCTGCTGCTAGAATTTCCTGCCCCTAGGAAAAGAGGCCATCAGTCCACAGTGGGTACTGGACAAAAAGGATGAATTGAGATGCTCAAGATAATGGTGATGAGTGCAATCAGTTTGGGCACTGAAATGTCCCCCCACTTCTCAGCCCATCCTTTTCATCACACAGGCAATATTTTTGGATGCAGATTAAACTGAGCCAACTGGATTTACCAAATGTGATGTGACTGTGTTTTGCCTGCCAAATTCTGCACCCCTTCATGAGTATGCACAAGTGAGTCATGATATAGGGAAGGACTCAGACTGGACTGAACAGGTCTGAGGTGACCTATCTGTTATAGGCAAACTGCAACCCAGCTCCTGTTTCTGCTCCATCCTTCCTTTTTGGTTGATTTTAATGTGAGATGAAACAACAAATTAGACAGATTCTTCTTCTACCTAGCAGTCGTTCAGTTCCACATAAGCCTTCATTTCTTTCCTAATAGCTGAAGATCTTTACCCATTGATGTTTCACTGACCAATGCTATTGCCACATCTTTTCTCATTCTTAGTTGTGTGGCTCTTTCCACCTGGGATTTCAGAATTCCCATGTTTACAGCAGGCCTGATTCTGCACTGGCACACCTTTCAGCACAGCATTTGACATGGCACAGCCTTGAATAGACAGAATATTGAGCAACAGGACATAGTCTGTAAAGGCTTTTACGATATCACTGGGTATAGGCAGCCACACAGATGGAAAAATCCCCTCTGCGGTAAATCAGAGCTCTTCAGTGGAGCTATGCCAATTTATACCAGGTGAGAACTGCTCTTGCTGTTTTTAATGTATCCTTGTTATTTCCCTCCCCGCTTGTATTTATTGATACAAACAGGATAAACCATGGAAAAGAAACCACCTCCTCAGTAATGTCTCATTGATCTCAACTGAATAATTCACAGTATCAGAAAGGTGAGTAGGGGTGGAAGGGACTGAGTGTTGTTTTAAAAGGCAAAAACATCTGGTCCCCATTTGTGAGAATTACTGAGTCTTCTTCAGCCCTTTAACCCTTTCACCCACATTGTATCTGCGCTTCCATGGTTTATGAGTTTTATCTCCTGAATCCTTTCAATGAATGAAACTTGATATAGAAAATTAATCTTTTCTACAGCCCCTTCCCAAGGATTAGGAGAAAGACAGATTCAAAGAACTCCTACCTCACACTCCTCCCTGACACCCACACTACTCCAGTTTAGGGTTGTGTCAACATTTCTGGCATAAACCTTTCCATTTCAAAGCCAGTATTCCCACCAGGGTGGGAATGTGGTAGGTAAGGTGTCAGCTTGGGAGTAGTTTTGTGTCTAACCCCAAATACAAAGGGTATTCATGGTCATACAAACCTTCAGAACTCATCTGGAGGTGGGGACAATATGTGAGTTTTTTCCAAAATTACCCAGCGAGAGCTAATTTTTGACAGAAGGATTCCTAAATTTGGGAGCTTTCCTCTGGTATTTGTAAGGGCTGGTTTTCAGAAACTTATCAGTATTGTCTGACTAGATACCAGACATTTTAGATGCCCCCATTTGGGTATCCAAAGACAAAAATACCTGTATTGCACTCTAGACTTTTGAAATCTTTGTGCCTCTAGCATACAGAGACTTCTTTTTCTTTTTCAATTAAGCTGAGGCGAGGCAGGGTGTTAGTCTAGATGTGAGGTCCGATTACATGAGTGATTTCTGAGTGGGAAGAGACTAAAGTATTCTCTTCCAATTGGTTAGATCAGCCACTGCACCTCTTCAGTAGGGCAGCTTGAACCAAGGTTACTCTCTGCTCCCACTGAGAGAAAATCCTGTTATTTGAATTTGAAAAGCTGAGAAATGTTTGGCAAAACCGATGGTGCCAAAGTATCTCATCCAGCCTTGCCCTTGGCCACAAATGTACAGCCCTGGGAGGTCCCACCTTCTGTGACCACACTGCTACAGATACACACTGTTCCCCAAAGGGAAGGAGGAAATATAGTACTTGGATATCTGGTACTGGAGAAATGGAGATTAAGCACAGAAATGCCTTTAAAAATAATGTTATCAAGTGCCTTAGGTTGTATCCTAACTTAAGTCAAGCGTTCCCTATAGGATCCCTAAAAGAAAAGCAATAAATTTGGAGCTGTATCCAACACTTTTATCAGCACAGTGCTGAGCAACTGTGGAAATTTCAAGGGTAAATATCCCATGTGTGTGTCTCCTGGCAGTGGGGAACATCAGGGGTTTCTGCTGTCCACTCAACGCTCCATCATGCACTGATGTCAAAGCTGTGCTCAATGCTGCAGTATCAGAATATTAGCTTTATGAAAAATTCTCCGATTTTTTCCTTACATTTAAGATTCCCCCCCCTAAAAAAAACCCTTGTAATTTCCCCCAAATGACAATTTTTATGTTTTTTAACTAGCTGTATGTTATTTGTTAACTGAAAAAGAGGTTTAGCCTTGGAAGTATGACCTGCATCCATTAAAGACAATGGGATTGGGATTGCCCTTCAAAGGTCTGATTTACAGATGGACAAAGTATCCAAATTACCACTGATTAGAATATGAATAAGAGGAGCTGCACATCTATGAAATTCAGGCCTCAGATGACTATCAAATAATTAAGAACAGTTAGCAGCAGCCGCTAACATAAAACTTCATCAGAATTTCACATGCTGGCACGGACTGGGGAGTCTTAAGCAATAACAGAATCTGAGTTATACAATTAAAGCATATAGGGATGAATTTTATTCCCGATAAAATCTGCGGGAAAATTGCCATTGAATTCAAATATGACCACCAAGATGTGCCCATAATTATTAGCAATGCATGAAGCACTTTGGACACTTGGTAAAGCTGCATAAATGAATTGCTGTTCTTCCACAGGGAGGAACTGGACGTTGCATGACAAGTTTGTTGGCTTTGTTACAGGAATAGTCCGCAGGACAGCAATTCCATTTCACCGCACTTTTTGAGGCTTGAAATTTGTTTTCCTTCCACATTGAAGGGGGAAAAAAAGAGGGGAAAATAAAAAGCTTTTCAAATATTATGTCAAGTTCAGTGACACCGGAATTTTAATGACACTTTTGTACTATCCATGTAACAGAAACCTGAAACTCTGCTTCTCCTGGAGTATTCCCTTTGACTGTTCCCTGAACCTCAAAAATCTCTCCAAGTGTCAACTAAACTTCCGTACAAAATGCTTCACCTTTGATGCAACATGTTTTAACAAAATATGTTTAATTAACAGCTCTAATTAGTATGTAGCATGCAATTCCAGAGGTGAAAAGAAACTCTGCTGCATACCAAGATCCTTCCATCACAAGATAAATTCTCCTGGGTTTTTTTGGGTTCCCTGTCTTTCCCAACTGCTGTTGACAGCAGATATGGACACTACCAATGTTCCCACAGAAACATAATTTCTAGGCCAATGCACTCTACTGTAGCTGAAGAAATTTTAAAAAAACCTAAAAATCTCCCAAGAGATCCATCCGAGATCCAGTTTTTTTCAGAGTTTTCCATACGGGTATTTTAGAGATGTTTCTTGAGCACTTGATATTTATTATATTTTGCACAACTAAAGAGAAAATGGGAAACCTACGGTGTGATGATGTTTTGAGACTTGAGTCTCGTAGGTTCGATTGCCTAGTCAGCCAGAAAATTTCACTGTGATCTGCTTCTGAATTGGTTCCATCCCTGGGAAATTGAAGAAAAACATAATGTTAAAGACTGAATGTAATAAACTGGAAGGTGTTGAATTTTAGGGACAAGATACTAAAGACAGATATTTTGATAACAGCAGAATCACAAAATAATTCAGATTGGAAGGATCTGCTGTGAATTGTTCATCCATTTCAGAGCTTTGTCCTGTGAATAGCAGAAACTAACACTTTTTTACTATTATTATGATATTTACTGTATTTTCCTAAGGAGCCATTTTCCAAACTCAGTACAGTTTGTTGGGTTTTTTGCAGAAAGGTTTATTTTAAGCAAAACATCATGTCTAGTTGGCATGAAAATCAGCAGCAAATATTTCAAGTATACCAGTTTAGGAGAAAAAAAAAGTCAATTTATCCTAAAATTTAGGAAACAAAACCTTCTAGGTTCCCGTTTTCAAACCATGTTTCATTTTTAAATTCAGTTGAACTAAGTACGTCAATGAAATAAAAAAGAAAACGAAATATTTCAATTATGGCCAAAGAAAATGTTTCTTTCTTCACATGTTTCTTTTTATTTTCATTTTGATAAGGAAAGTCCCACCAAGTAAAGTAACATTATTTCCCAGTGTTTTCAGAACAGTGGTTTAGCCACTGAAGCTGAACAAACCAAAGCCACCGAGCCACTGGTATCTACAGAGATTTTTGGCTGAACAGTTTTTTTTCTTTCCCTTTTTATAGTATTTGAGAAAAGTTAGAAAGTGGAACTTGGGGTGGCAAATGCAAAAGTAAAACAAGACTAAAAAAAGAGCGACATTTGAAATTTTTTCAATGTGTCTCCCTGGTAATTTTGACCTTTGAGATTTTTTTTTCTTAATGCTGTTTTCTGTTAAGAAAAAAAAAAAAAAAAGAAACAGGGGATTTCCATTTTCTGGATGTATAGAGCAGTAAGATCATCCTTTTGCAATTAGAGAGATCTCATAACTCTTCTTTGGTCAACATCCAAAATTGACAGGGCACCTTGCAGGCCTCTCCACCCCCGTGCATGTGCAGAGAAAAGCACGTTACTCCCTCTTCAAGGGAATGAGGTGCTGCTCCTGAGGAGGTGAACACCTCCACACCACCCAAAGGAGATCACCACTGCCTCCCAGCTGGAGGTTACTATCTCAAATCCAGCTCAAAGCTGGAGACATGCACCTTCCCTCCCTTCTTTCAGCCAAAACAAGCCAAGAAGATCTACCGATATAAGGAGTGAGAGATACCACTTTGCCTGAAATGGTTGGAGCATGCATCCAAGGTTTCATATCTGAAACTGGGGAAGAAACTGGAGAGCCCCAAGACTCACCTTGCTTCTTTTGAGGAACAAGCTCTTCTGCCAAAACTAGCCTGAAGCAATCGCTTTCCTTGAGGAGAACAAGAAGTATGACTCTGATGAGCAAAGTCTTGCAATTCTGCAGACTTTCAAAAGGCTCTCAGAGATATAAGAGTGCAAATCTGATGGAAAGCTAATGAAACTTTCACTCCTAAATCTCTTGGGTCCTTTTGAAACTTTGCTCGCTTATCTTCAAAGCCCTGTTCAAGCATAAGCCTTGGAAATTTGCGTGGGTGATACTATATAGGGATTAACAGCCATTTTATAGATGAGGAAGCTGAGGTGAAGTGACATGCCAAAGGCCACACAAGAAGTTATGTCAAAGGATTCAGATGGAGGAGGAATAGAAAAGTGAGAGAGGGGTATTTCATCACTTAGAGAATTTTGGAGAGAAAAATGAGTGTTCATCAGATTTTTACTTAAAATTCTGGGCTGTTTGGCAGTAAAATACTATCATCCACTTAAAATTTCTAATTTTGAAAATCAAGTTTTTCTGTTCTTGGGTGGGTTTTTTCCTTCTCTTTCTGTATTCTCGTTACTGTTTCTTCTGTTTCTTATTTTCTAAACTTTATTTCTTTTAAAAGGAGTGGAGAAAAACAGATATAAGGTGCAAATTAATGATATAGATCCAAAAAATGAAAAGATAGGAAAATATTCTGCATAAGTGGACAATACAATTTGCTGTGAGTTAGGAAAGAGCAAGGGTAGCAGAAAACTATGCTGAAGTGATTAATAATAATGGGAATATTGTGGTCCAATCACCTGAAAGTGTAAAAGACGCATTATTTACAGAAATAGAAAATATCAACTGATATAGTTGGAAAAAATAATGAGTATTGGCATGCTTGAATCTTTCAGATCTGAAGCTGGCAGTACACTTCAGTCTAACTAGAAGCCTTAAACATTTGCTGTGTACATATCTTAATTATGTTCATCATCTAAATAACTGGAGAGAAAAAGGTGGTTCACAAGCATGGAGTAAAAGTGGGTTCCATTGGGGCAGAGGTGATAAGATTTAGTCCCTCTTGGACACAAGAAGCATGGGTAATTGCCTATGGAACTCTGAGGGATTATCTGGCAGTGTGAGTGAAATTATAATGTGCTAAAAAGCAGTTATGTCTTTAAACAGCCAGCTCAGGTTCCAGTGGTCCGTGCAGCGCAGAGCAACTCATCCTAGTTATGAGCATTTGCTTTGCTTCATCCCCTGGTTTTTCAGCCCACACAGTGCTCCCTGAAACTACAGCGATCCTAATGATGGCACTCCAGCAAATTAATTTAAAGGCAGCTTGGGGATACCTGCATGAACTTCAGTGACTGTGGTATAAACATTCCCAAGTGTGGGGCAAAGAATAGGAGCGAAGAACGAGTGACTCACATGCTAAGACAGGAGTGTGCCAGGCAAAGTCTTTCCAGGAAAGCGTGGAAGGAACCAACCTGTCTCCCAGACACAGGAACTAGTTGGGCAGGGGTTGACTGGTAGGATGTTGTGGAGGAAGTAGTTGTTCAAAGCTAAAAGTGCTGAACCTTTCATGCCGGGAAAAAAATTACGGGTTGGCTGAAAGATGAGCATGGGGCTGTGCTTGCTTGGTAAAAAAGGCATAAGCAGTAAAAGAACTGTCCAGGTTGACATGATGTCTTCAAACTCTTCCACAGAGCAGGATACAACCCCTCTGGGAAAGCAATTGAATGCACTAATCCCTGTCTAATGGAAGGGAAGTGCTGGACAGGCTTTCTAACTCACTCAAGAATTCTGGAGTCATGAAGCACCTTTGTGAAATTAGTACCCCCTCTCACTGACTGCAGAAATCAGTGAGACCTCAGGATAGGATACATTTAGTCATGTTTTAAAACTCCTTTGACACTTCAAACCTGTTTAAGTTTCTTAGAATACCTCTCCAGCCCAGATCTTTGGACGGACTGATGCGCTTAACTCCCACGGACATCATCCTCATCTTTAACCTGCTTTTCAAAATCTGACCCTGATTTGGTACTTCAGAGCCTTTGGCCTTGTTCCCTGAAGGTGTTGAGGAATATCTGCTCTGCATCAGGACTTTCATCACCTACCCCTTGAATCTCTATCCTGAGCACTTGAGGCTAGTGGCCTGGTCCCAAGCCTATCACTGCCAATAGAAAGATTTCCATTGGCTTCGATGGGCCTTGGAACAGTCTTTAAATCCTTAAATAACCTGCTCTGAAAAAGTCTATCCCTAAAATTAATCAAGGAAAGGAAGGTCTGTGAAAACACAGCCATCTACGTTCCCAGCTCCCTCCCAACCCCTCCCTTCCCCTCCCCCACGTTTCAAGCACTTCTGCAGGTGATTTCTGTAATTTTAATTAATTTTAATTGCCTGATTAATTTAATTGAAACACCACGGAAATTAAATGCACACATTATGGTGTGTAATTAACATTAAGGCAATGACACAAACTGGCCAGAGTGGAGCGAAGGTCTGTACGCTCTGTTAGTGATTCATGCTCTTCTATTGTTGGTGCTCAGGAACACGAGTTAGGAAGGAGTGTGAGACAGGGGCTGGTTTTGCAAGAGGTGCTGCTTGTTGGGAGAAAGCCACAGCAGGCTGAGATGAATTATGAGTGGCATGGCATGAAGCCTTGTTGATGAAACCTGCCTTGATCTGGAGGGTTTCGTCATGCCACCTGGTGAAATGAATGTGGGGTATGGAGTGGGGTGGGGGAAGAAGGAAAGCTTTCCTCAACAGAGAAGAAAACCTTCTCAAGACAATGCAACAACAACAACAATTGGGATAAAACTTCCCTTTTGCAAGAAGTGTAAAAACTGTGTCTTTGGAAGAGGGCTATGTTCCGTCTTTCCATCTCTGCCAAGAACCATGGATGTATTTGCATGTTAATTTTGAGTGTTCATTAGAGTCATTTTTTTATTTTCCTAACCTGAGGCTTTTTTATTATCAGGAGGGTGGATGGATATTTTGCATGATAAGATCTTGTTTGTTGGGTTTTTTCTTGTGTTATGCGCTTTTTTTTTTGCTTTTTTTTTTCCCCCACTTGCTTTCTTTCTCTAACCTGGTGTGTCAAATTCCAGTCTGTGTGAAAGGTGAGGGCGTGTTAGAGAAGACAATGAAATGTTCTGCATATTCAGGGAACTCTGGAAAAAGCTCAGGGCTTTGCTCATCCCACCCCACTCCACCCCTGCCACTCCCAAAGAGCAACACAACACAGATGGGTGAGATCATTGCTCCAAGGGGGTAATAAAACCAAACCAGAAAGGGTAATTTAGCAACCCTATATATGGAAAAATTGGCCAGTTTTGTGCAACCACCGACTACTGCAAAGGTGCCAAGCTGACTGAGGTAGACCAGATAGGATCTCTCAGATCACTTCTGGTAAAGATGGGGAGAATCTCCTTAACACATTTTATACAATTGACTAAATAAATAATTTTGGCCATTTTTCTTATCTCTTTTGTGGAAGAGTCAATTTTGAAAAACACTCTGGGTTTGAATTGAATCATCCTCAGCTTTAACCTGGTGTAAATGAAGATGAATCCACCCCTAAGATTCTAAATCTCTGCTGCTTACCACTAACATATCCATTCAAGATAAAATTGTGGAGATTTTCCCAAGATAGTAAAAATTCCTCATTATCTTTTCATAGCTACAAGTTCTACCAGACCCATCAAACTTTTCTGCAGCCATCCCTGACTCACAGTCCAGCAGACCATTTCCAGAGACAGTGTCCCCAGCTGCACATACAAGCATGTTCTTGGCACTTTCCAGGGCATGGTAGGGTATTGCCAGACAGGGGAGTGTGAATAGTTATCTGTTCTGCAGGTAAAAAGCCTTAAAGCAGTTGATGAAAAAAAAAAAAAAGTTCCACAGAAAGTAGGACTCTGCAGAATCAAAACCCACCACTTTTAAGAAAGCAAGTCAAATGTCCACCTCAATACCCAATGGCTGAAGAAGAGCCATCCATTCCCATCGTTATAAGGCAGTGATAGGACTTTTTCTTTAGGTTTTGGGAGACCTGCATTAAACTCTCTACCCTCTTCAAGCAGATTCAAACTCATGCCTCCCACACATGAAGAGCCTCCTAAACAGGCAGCATTAAGTATTTCCAATCCCTCTCAGTTGATGCTGTTCCACTTTGCAGCCCTAACTTGGGTCTGGGATCCAGGTGCCTCCCTCCCAGGAGAGCAGCCTAATCAGCAGACTGGTGACTCACCCTGGCTCTTTGTGTGAGCTCTGAATTATTGCCTGCCAGGTGGAAGGGCTCCAGAGCCTTCCAGATCCCGCTGCCCTCGGATACCCTCCAGCCCAGAGGCTAGACCACTCAGCAGCTGGTTGGGAAACATCTGCTCAAATCAACTTTCTTCCTGATTCAGCTGTCTCCTCACCAAATATCCTACTCATCTCCCTGGGGAGTGCTATGGGAGCATGCTGCCTTTAATTCTTTCCCTTGGATCTCTTCCAATCTCAAAACAAAAATTAGTGTTTTTCAATGCATAAAGCAAATGGACTAATTCCTGAGGGTGCTGGTCAGCACTTTGTCTGTGGATCTTCTGTGACTACATGTTCACATGAAATAAGACTTTTTAGACAGGAGGGGTTCAATACTTTCACTCTTCTTCACACCCAACAGTACAGGCACTCTCTAAGAAAAAAGAAATACTGAAGCAGAGTTTCCCACTTCCTGCACAAAAAATGCCAGTAGCTGAGCAACCACTCATGGAACAGATGTATCCTACTCTTATTTCACCTCCAGTTTTTGGGTCTTCAAAAAAAGACTCTCTGGAATGAAGTTACCAAGAGATTTAAGCTGAAATGTTCGAGGAATATCAGGAAGCTTCAGCTGTGACCAAAAAGTAATGACAAAAAAAAGGGACCGCCATTTCCAGGTCCATCTTTTCTGGGTGCAGTTTTAAGGAGGAGCCCAAGCAAGCTTCAGGTGCCACCGTTAGGTCCCTCCTCTGCCCCCAGGCACTCAGTGATTCACAAAGGACCAGCAACTGCCCTGCCCAGCGCCACAGCTTTTCCTTAGATCCCCAAAGCCAGAGGAAGAGCAGCTGCAGAGCAGCTCTGCATATGCACGTGTGAGATGTCCTAGCTTGACCCCAACTTCCTTTGGAGCCCCACCACGAAAGGACAAAGGTCCTTGGTGTGAGGACCAGGGAGAGGGAGCATGGCTTTAACCCTGTGTTTGAACACAGAATCACAGAATGGTTGAGGTTGGAAGGGACCTCTGGAGGTCCCCTGGTCCTGCTCAAGCAGGGCAACCTGGAGATGGTTGCCCAGGACCATGTCCCAATGGCTTTTGACCATCTGCAAGGAAGGAAACTCCAAAATCTCTCTGGGTGATCTGTGCCAGTGCTCTGTCATCCTCACGGTGAAAAAGGGTTTCCTGATGCTGAGAGGGCATCTCCAGTGTTTCAGTTTGTGCGCATTGCCTCTGGTCCTGGAAACATCCCAAAAAAATAAGGGAGTGTAAGTGTTCCTATACGAGACAAATATCCTGGTGAAATCCAGGCTTATTTTTCATTTTTAAACAGGAAAAACAAAAGGCCTTGGTTATCCCTGTTGTGGCAATGAACTACATTGCACCACTACCACCAATTCTATGGATGGTTTTCAATCACATACAACTTTTGACAAAGGCAATGATATTTCTTATTTTATATTGACAATTAACCACTGCCACGATACAACAACTATATCCACTTCAGTGACTGATATGGGTTCTGACAAAGGCATGGGATAGGAGGAGGACCTGAAGCCCATTGCAGACATTGGCAACTATTAGGGTTGCTATTCAGTTTGCAACTGAGTTACCTTTTCACTTATACAATGAAAGCATATTTTTATTCCAGAATTACGTTTTGCTCTGAAGGGAATTTTCATTTCTTATTACTCTGAAATATACTACCTTCCCTGAAATTGTTCTAATTCAGAAAAAAAAAAGTGGAAGAAAGTTTATCTAATCCTGTACAGATCCATCTACAGGGACAGGGTTTTGAGCAACCTGGTGTAGTGAAAGGTGTCCCTGTCCATGGCAGAGGGTTAGATGATCTCTAAGTTTCCTTCCAAGCCAAATCATTCTAGGATTCCATGAAATGTATGACTTCCCAGTCTTTATGTTGCATTTCTTGCTTTCTGAATGCTTGGCCACCCAACCTGAACTACATTGAAGCTCATTGCTTGCTCAGAATAAATATCAGCTTCCATATGGATAAACAACTCAGTTTATTTATTAGGCATCATCTCCTGAATAATATTTGTCCACTTCCAGAGACACCCCAAAATAGAATTGTATAATCAAGCTGGCAGAGGAGCAGGGAGAGGTCTAAACCAAGCAGTGGTCATTAAAATAAAAGAACCATATTTCTTACACTGATTTCATTACTTGAGTAGAGATTTTTTGGATTTGACTCTGAGGCAAACAACAGACATCCAGAACTATATAGCATGAGATTCACTGTTGTCAGCAGGAACCCACTGCTCTGGAAAGGTCGTGGAGATTTCCCAGAGTTTATCCACAACTCCAAGGCAGGAACCACTATTCCCAAACACTCCCTTATAAGTTGGATCAGTACTCTGTAGTAATGGAGACTACAAATACTTGGAGCAGAAATTATATTTGGAGCAGGGAACAGAAGCCAGGGTAAAAGGAGCCTAACCACCAGGGAACCAACAGGGAGTAAACATGGTGGGTAGAAGTTGATTGGGAGCTGTGGGCTTGGAGTTCCTCTCTTGTCCTCTCTGCCTCCCTGGAGTAGCAGGTAACTCTACAGATTTTCATAGTTCTCATGTCAAGACCTGAACAGGAACTGAGAAGACAAATAAAAAGCTGTGAATCCCCTTCATCATCAGTCCCAGTAAAGCAAGTGCCAAGCAGCACCAATGACAGATCAGATCACATTCCACCTATATTCTCACCCAGAAAAATTGTCTGAACTCTGGAGAGCTTCATTCAGGTTTCTAGGTTTATACCAGAGGCACAAATGCCCTCTAACTCCCCCATGCTCCTCCCTTGCTTCCCAGGAAGTACAAACCCAGGATGCCGCAGGGCAATTAAAAGGCTTGCACTGCCGAATAAACAGTGACAAATTGTAGATTAAGAAAAAGCCTGTTATTTGTGTGAAAGAGGCAGCCTTTGCCGCCAAATGGATTCATCTGTCATTGCTACTGATTGCTCCCTTTCCACTGAACGTCCCCTAAGAAAAATGTAAATCCTATGTAAATCCTTTGTTATCGCCCGACAATGTGCGTATCACAAGCTGCATGGGTTAGAACAGAGGTCCATTTTTCTCCAGACTACACCATTCCTCTTTCAAATTTCAAGGTCTTAATGTCTCAAGAGTGAGGTGGCAGAAGGCGTTCAACTCCTCTGGGACAGGCTGAGCGAGGAAAGCCCTCACTAGAGGAGGAGAAGGGGAATCTCTTTACGGGTTTTGCTGCTGCAATCAGCCCCATTGCAGTTTATTCTCTTCAGGGAGATGAATGGAGGCTGAAATACAAACCCACAGCTCAGAAGAAGAGCATCTCCCCATGGTGAACAAGAAAATATAAAGAAGAGGAGGGAGGGAAAGCTAAACATCAGGGAACTGTGCAGAATTCACCTGCTACAGCACTTTCCTCGAAAGTTCATTCCCGTCTTTGTGCTAGGTTGCCACCTTCACGCCACATTGCCTGAGTTATTATAGAGAAATATAAAACATAAATGTAGTAGCCAGCCCCATGTTTACAGAAAAGATAGCAATAGTTAAACAAATGAATCTGAGGGCTGTGGCACTCAGCGTTTTTTAGTGAAACATTTATCCACCATGTTCACTGAGCAACCTGTGAAACTCTTGGTAAGCCTGCCCACCAAACCCCAGGAAGCTCACAGACATGTACTGATCACTGAAAGCTACATTAGCTTATCTCCTTCTCAGAACAGCAGGACAAAAAAATACAAGATAATTTTCAAATTCTGCCCTCAACACACTCTCATGGCACCCACAAGTGGATTTGAACCCTGTGAGAGTACCCTGGTTGGGATAACATCAGCCTAACTATCAATCCAACAGAAGCCCTTCTAGTTTTCCAGAGGTCAATATTCCTCTTTGAAAATCCAGCCCCAGTGAGCTGTCTGTGGAGCTGTGATTACAAAGATAAAGAGTGAGGAGTTCCTGTTTGTCAGGTGGGCCTAAAAACCTCAGATTTCTGGGTTTTGGGATTGCCTGCTTTAATAGGTGTATGGAAAATCACTGTTATTAGATAATAATTTCATGAATGCACACCATTATTAAGGATGACTCCTGACACACAAGTCCAGCTGTATCCAGGGAGTTGCAATTATTATCATTATTATTATTATCATTATTATCATTATTATTATTATTTATACTCTTGGAACTCAGCTTATTTTAAGGTCACAGGTACCCTGAGGTAACCCTGAGGTACCTCTAGCTTACTTCTCATGGTACAAATCAAGTTACCTCTAGTTTAAGCTACAGATGTTTGCTGAAGGAGTAGATGTTTGTGTGCACTTGCAGGCAGTGGTGAGTTGGGGTAATTTACTCTAACGTCACCCACAATTAAAGACTTTTATTTTCACTCTCTCTAAAGACTACAAGACTTAGCTGTTAAGGGTGATTTTTGTGTAGTGAAGTAGACCTGGCCACTTTGATCATAACTCTCAGGAACCGAGATCCGCCATGCAAAGAATAGAAAAGTCTTTCCCAACCATGCATTTGTCCCCCAGTCCTCATACCCAAACCCAGCTGCAAAGACCCTTTATTTGTGTGTTGTTTTGGCCACATAACCCTACTCTGTGCATCCTTTCTCTGGCTTTGTCACATCACACATAAGCTACTTATCTCCATCTTGGCAGTCCTTAGTATTTCTGATTTGGTCTCTTTCATGGGATATACCATTAAAAACTCAAGTATCCTGCTGGGGAAGACTGGTATCAGAAACACCATGTTTTCTTTTCCACATACAGATTTAGCAACGGGCTCCTACCTCTTCGCTGTCTCTGATGTTGCTAGACAAATTATCTGTTTTAAGGGGTGTACTGAAGTGTCTGAGAGTGTCTGGAGGAAGAATTCAACCTCATGCTAATTATCGTAATGCACGAGAAGTATCTCTCTTTCCTCACAGCTTTCAGCCATTTCTGCAAGATTCATTCTGCTCATCAACCCTCAACTCTCTCTGCCACAATCACAGTCACGTTCTATCTGTGTGGCTTGAGTCCCCTATGAACAGTGACGTGATGCAGTGCAGGGATTCCAGGGTGGGGAGGAAAGCAAAAGTTTGATGCCTTTGTGGGCATCTTTATTTTGGCAGATGCAGAAGCAGACACACCACACAGCAGCCGAGAACTAGCACTGGTCTAACAGCTGTTTGGCCACAGCCTTGGGAACAGAGAGAGTGTTTTGCCTGAATAGCTATTATATAGTTACAGGCCAGCTCCAAAATGAAATTGCCAAAACATTTGAAAAAATCCTGTCTTTTTAGGCGTCTCCTGCCAGTTAGAAGCCCATAGTCCAGCCATGGACATTCACACTGCACAGAGACTGCCAAGGAACACAGTATCAAAAATTCCTATATACTCTTATGGATGGCAGGCCCAAAACTGTTCAAGAGAAGCCCAAGATGACAGATGCCATCACTAGGCATTCAAGATGCCTGTATGGTCATATCAGCACTGTACAGGTCACCCATGGTAGGGTTCACACCCAAAAATTAACACAGGATTGGACACAAAGCACAATTTAGCTGAGGAAGTTGCAAACGTGAGGCCCTATACAAAATGCACCAAGCAGATGTGGCCAGGGACACTGTGGGTCATATTCACAGATACTTGTGTGCCTTCAGCCCTACACAGGCCTCCAATGGGATTTGCAGGAGTGAGTGCAGAGAGGCAATGACATACCTAAAGTCCTGCTGATCTCAGAACTGTTGAAGATCAAGGAATGAGTGTCTACATTTATGAGATTCTGGAAAGCTTTCCAAGCTCTCCTCTCAATTTTAAGGACTCTAAATATCTTCAGTAATCTAGCCTCAGTAGTCAGAGGAAACTGTAAACAACAGCATTCTCCCAAATTAAAAAACTGAACACCAGATCCAAGCAAAGGACTTAAGTGCTAATTTTTTTGTGTGTCTGGCCCTGGAGCAGAAGCGCAAAGCACAGCATTAGGCCCCCGGGCTCTCCCTGCCTGATGCATAGGGAGTGTTAGGTATCTGAGAGAGTGGAACCTTTCCTTACACCTCCTCTCTGGTCCTGCTACAGCCTCAAGCCTGGAGGCTTAAAACCAGGAAGTCTGCCACAACAGGGAGCAGCCCTGGGGCGAGACTCCATGCGGTGCATCGGAAGCCACGGAAAGCAAGCCAATTTGGAAATGCTGAGCACAAAGGGTGTGCCCGAACTCCAACCCGTCCTAAAGCACATGAATCAGGTCTGCAAAGTAAAATATCTCCCTCCACTTAGGTTCCAGAGGGCCGAGCCCACTCCCGAGGGGAGACATCTGGAAGCACTCAGAGCTGAGCTTTGCTCACTCTTTTTAAACACGGACCAAGACAGGGGTGCACACACCTTTTCTTTTTTTTTTTAATCAGGAGACAACTTAGCGAAATCGCTGGCCCATGAAGTGAGAAATCTGGCTTCAGTGCTTTCTTCAGCCTGGAGGGATCCAAACCACATTTCCCACCTCCCAAGAGAGGGCCCAAACCAATGGGGGTAAAATGAGGTTGAGATTGGGGAGATAGGATGTGCAGCCGTCTCTTCTTCTTGAAGCTGCACAGAAATGCATTCCGGGGGGTATACGGAGATCAAAGGAACCTCCCGGAACCCAGACGCACGTAGACCACCGCTCGCAGTCTCGTGGTTATGCTCTCAGCTGGCCAGCGTGGGCTCTGGGTTAGAGTTGCACCAGTTAGAGCCTTTCATATGAAAATCAGTCATAGGGCAAAAAAAGAACAGAACCACATCTCACAACAGGGAGAGGAATCCAGTGTCTCCATTGCTTCTCCTCGCCGGAGGTGCCTGTATCAAAGAGTCGGGAATCAGGGAGCTGCAGAGAGCTGTGAGATAACATTTTTGAATCTGTGGGCATCTTTGTTGTTTCTTCGGTGGTGGTTATGAGCAAAACAGTGCATGAAAATATGGGTCAGCTTGCCAATTTGCTGTTCCAAACTCAAGGATGGGATGTAGTGAACAACTACTTAAGAGACTAGAAGCAGGTAAAGATCCATTCATGTTGCTTTTTTGCATTTTCTGGGCCCTGTAACCTAACCATAAGCAAGATTACCTTACACCAAATTAACTTCTTTTTTTCCTTTAAATTCTGTGTGAGTCTATATTCCCTGGAATCACATGGCAGGGTGAGAAAGGACATGCTGGGGACATCTGGTCCTGCTGAGACCATGAAATGGATCATGTGCATGGGGCAAAATGTGGGACCCCAGCAAAAGCTGCTTGCCAAAGCATGGATCTCCCAGTAACTGTCCACCAACAGACTGGCCCAGCCAACCATATCTGGCTCATGGGGTGGGTGAGAAAGGACATGGCTGCATTCCTATCGTGTGGACACCAGCTACCTGTATGGAGCAGGAGATGAGAGTGAGCTGGAGAATTGTTAGTCTCAGTTCCTGAGACTTTAATGATCGATTCCTTTCTTACCCCATTTGCATCCTCATTCATTTGCTGGTTTTCATGGCTCTAACAACCCCAAGGGCTGATTCTGCCTATACTAATGAAAGATAGGATTAATCAGTGGGTTCTCCCACAAACTCATCCCTTGACTTCTTTCTGATGTGAGCTCAGGAGCAGAGAAACTGGTATGCCTGGGTAGCAGCTTTCCCTCCAGAAAATTCTCTTGTTTGAGGACATTTTTGAACCTCTTTGCTATTTTGGGCTGAAACAAAGGAAGAATATTAGTCCACAAATGAATATGAGGAATCATTTCAGACAACTGTGGTCCAAATCTCCAAATATACTCATGGAAGTGTATTTGCATTTACCAGTGTGGGCATTGCAGATGGAAATATTGCGTGTGGAAACACTAACTGTACAATTCTTGCATGTACAGCTCTGAGAAAGTTGTTCAGTTTTTAACAGCATTGATGGAAAGCCTTCATATCATATGGAAGTGTATGTTTTTGTATATGCACAGTGTCTGGAGATGTCTTGGAAGCTCCTGTTTAGCAGATAGGCTGCCTTAACACAATCCCTGGCCCCACCACCTACGCTAGATTTTTAGGCATGGAAAAGAAGCAAAGTTTAAACATCCTCTCCAAGGTGGGACATGTCTAAGCAGTTCATGGCCTGGAACCTAGAACTTCCCATGGCCGTGATATGCACTCACTGTGCTTTCTGAAATGAAATTTCCCTTACTTCTGAGCATATTTTAGTGAATTCTCCCAATCTCATTTTTCAACATTTGCATCTATCGCCATTCATCTTGCAAATTAAAATATTTCTGCATGACACTCTGACACACAGGAGGGAGAAAAAAAAAAAAAAACCAACACAAAAGCATTTCTCAAAGTAACAGAACTACAGAGCTTTTCAAACTTCCTGTTTCATAGCCCTGATAGAAAAAGTACACTGAGTTCCTATGAAGCACCCTCCTGACATTTCCAGACTTATTAGCCAGTTTTCACACTGACTTCAATCAACCTCTTTAATCCTCCAAGGAAAGAGCATTTTTAATTCACCGATTGGCTGATAAGCTTGAAGCCAAAAAATGATTTACACGTAGATGAATTGTGCTTACAAGATGGAACTTCGAGCATTAGAAGCGGATCTGAATTTCCTATCTGTCATTTTATTTGCCACATTCATTTTTGCTCTGCCATTACCCTTGCTGATTATGATCTTTCAGCGCTATTGGGCTCCTGCTTCCACAGTTTTTAATCTGCCTTTAATCCCATAGATTTTAAATATTCCCCGGCACCGAGAGACTGGAGGCAATTAACTGCCCTTCTGATGCTCTCCTTATCAGTTGCCTCCTTGTATCTCTCAGAAGCAGCCTCAAGACACTTCCAGGCTGACAAATACTACCAGCATTTCTGATGAAGCAGCCGCAGCAAATGCAATGTGAAGTCCAGCTGCGTAACCTGATTCTAAAAAATCCAGTCATTCAAAAAAATAAATAAATGCAGCACAGGCATCTAAACTCCTGTGCCATTTTGACTTGATGCGAACGGAAATAAACAAAATATCTCTTTAAGTATTTAGGTTGGGGTGTTTTTATGTTTTTCCTTTGGTCTTTTTTTTTCTTTTCTTTTTTTTTTTTTGCTTGTTTTGTTTTCTTTCCTTTATTTTTTTTTTCCTGAGGGTTAATTTCTGTCTTTTCCAATCTGATTGCTGTTTCAAACTGAAAAATGAGGCTGTTTTCCTCGATCTGCCGGAGCATTTCTGATGCCTGGAAAACAGATCTGCTGGGCAGCCAAAGATCCTTGGATCAGAATCCATATCTTTTTGTTCTCAAGCACTAACAATAAAAATCATCTGCATTAGTTCACCTACCACTAGTTGATGCATTGTAAATTTTCTTACCTTTCTAAAGGATGTCCACTCGAATTTGGGCTTTGTAAACTCAGCTCTATGCATTTTTCCATTACATCAAAGATCTGATACTATAAATAAAGAATCAAATCAGTGTGACACAGCTCATGAAAAGATGTTTTTCATTAAAAACCATCTGTTTATTCACTAACGTATACATTTACATAACCCTTCAAGAATGCTAAACTTTCATTCAAATAGATCACATGGCAATAGTTGGGAAACACGCAGAATTAAATGCAAAGGGTCCAATTCTCCATGGCTTTGCACCTAAGTAAATCAATAATAGCCCAGCAAAACAAGGCAAAGGTGTTATTATTTTCATCTCCTTTGTGCAGGCACAAATTACTACCTCTAAGATAAAAGAATTCATTTTTCCAGTAATATATATACATATAAGTGTACATGTATACCTATGTATGTATACATATCTATGTGTGCATATCTATATCGGTTATAGGCAACTGAGACCTCATCTTTAGTGACAATAATTTGACTAAATCATAGAACACAAATGTTCTACCTAATTTATAAAATTGCCATTACTAAACTCTGTGAGCTGGCAGGATGGAATAGAGTGGGAAATTTACCCAGTGTAAATATTCCCATTCTCATCTTGTTCCTAGAACAGCTAAAAATGGGTATGTGAAGTTTATGTTCTTCTATTTATTAACTGTCTTTTTTTTTATTTGTATGCTCAAAATAAAGGGTAAAGTGTATGTTAGAGTGAGGGAAAAGGAGGCAAAATCCCTGACAAGGAAGAAAAAAGTTCTGGTCCGTAATCCATTTTTTGGGAACTTAAAATCAACAATATTTGTCCAGGGCAAAGGTCTTCTCAACTTAGGATCCTGTTTAAATAAAGACCAAAAGAAAATATGTACAAAACATAAGAAAAGTGCAGGCACATGATGGTACTTCCCAAATATGCCAGAAATTTTGCAGATCGAGAGTTTCTGAGCCAGAGTTCATGTCCTTATATTTAAGAACTTTAAATAACTTTCTCTTCCATTAACTTCTCCAGTGCCCCCCCCTAAGCCGTGTAGATTTGAAGCATTGACAGCATCCCATGACAGCGAGTTTGCCAGCACAGCTCCCCGGCAGAGCCGCTGATGTTTGGAGAAGATCTGCTGGGGTGTATCACATCGTGCTGGCTTGTTCCAAGCACTGGATATATCAGATCCCCAAAAAGGTGCAGAAACACAAATTCTTGGAGTAAATTTATATTCCTCTGCTGAATCGAGTGAAGGCATTCCAACTAAGTCAGAGGAACTTGAACGATTCCTGCTTGCTCAGTAGCTTATCTGAGGTTAGTGGAACTATGCTGATTCTCATTAGTTGAAAATTTAGCTCAATATTTTACTTTTGAACATGTCTTACAGAATTACAAATTCCATTCCAGTCAAGCTGATATATTGTGCTCACAGCTGCAGGAGCCGAGCAATTAAATTGATAATATTTGATGATAGTGTATGTACGTGTGTGGGGGGAACACATTCAATTTTGTTTGGCTCTCGAAACAAAGTCTCTGATTTTTGCAAGGTTGCAGTTCTGTCTCTCCATGTGCAATTGAGCCTGTCTTTCCCTTCCAAAGGGAGTGCCTGCATGCTGGAATTAAAATTTGCTCATGACTATCAGGCAGCAATCTATGACCGATTTGTTCTCACAATCTTCAAGGCTGGTATGGAAGAATCAACATCAGAACAAGTTTTCTCTTTCCATATGCATCAGTTTGCAAAGGCTGTCCCGTACGTCAACAGGTAGTTCACCCTTTGTGCAATGAGTTTTCAGTGTCTTAACGCAGAACACCTCAACAAAGTCTGGGGAGATTCTTTTGGTGGACACATCTCCCATGAGAACTGGACCATGAATAATGTCTTTATTTCACATAAGCTCAACCCAAAAAAAAAAAAAAAAAAA
>VZTJ01000487.1:1018370-1038370 GCA_013397795.1 Orthonyx spaldingii | reverse complement strand
TTTCAACTTCTCTCATTAAAATAGTAACCCTTTCTTGCTCCAGCTTGGGGAAGAACACAGGCAAAAACCCTTTCATATAGGAACCATCCATCATCATTAGGAATAATGATCCTCCCACACAGTAACTAGTGCAATGTACGTGAAGGAGCAACTAATTCCCACCCAGTTTCCTTTGCCTCTTTCTCTTTGAGGGATTGCAAATGATAATTTAAAGAAACAGTGTGTGAAAGACGCCTTCAGTCACAGGAAAGCTATTTCCATCTTGTAAACTGGGAAATCGCGTTAGGTGAGACAAAAAGGATCCCGTATGATCTCAGTGGAGACATGGTCCTGTTTTCCAGATTAATGTCCCGTGTTGCTTTAGCACGTACAGGGAATCATTTTTACTGAACTGTTTTTGTTTCATAGGGAGTAACAGAGAAAAACAATTAAAAGTAATGGCCAGTACACTGAGAGGCAGCTCCCAGGAACCTGCCTTTAACCTACCTGAGGCACATCACTTAAGCACATACTTAGACCAATGCTTAAGCCCATATACTTTAGTCCAAGCATATAGAATAGTTTGGGCTGGAAGGGACCTCAAAGATCATCCAGTTTCAACATCCCTGCCATGGGCAGGAAGATTTCCACTGAGCCAGGTTGCTCAAGCCCCATCCAATGCGGTCCAGAACACTTCCAGGGATAGGGCGTCCACAGCTTCTCTTGGCAAGCTCTTCCAGTGTCTCACCACTCACAAAGAATTTCCTTTTTACATTTAATCTAAATCTACCCTTTTCAGAGTAAAGCCGTTAAGTTGAAACCCACATGTCATCTAAGTGATCAGGACCCTGCGTTAAGGCACCTCTGCAGCTTTGTGAAGAGAAAAGCATATCCTGGAAGGGGGATTCTGGTATTAGGTGACTAAAACCTTGCTGTTGGTATCCATTAAAGGGCTCCATGGAGGCTGCCCTTCCTAAAGGACCTCAGTGTTTGCTGATGACATCTGACAGAAAAGACTTGGGGGAATTTCAACACCCAAAAAAACACAATCCCCAAGCCCCTCTTTCCACCATCTCACCCTGAAGGTGCCTCAGCTCATTGTGTGCCTCCTGGCTTGGCTTGGGCAGTCCCACTGTGATCCAGCATGGCAAGGCAAGGTGGCACCAGAGTCCCCTGAGGGACCCAATCCTGAAGAAATTCTGGGAACACACCTACCTCTCACTCACAAGATCACACCCTTCAAGAATGCAGTTGTAGTTGCTTTCTTCTTTTAAATGCTCTGGCAGGGGAGGAGGCAGCAGTGACAGTGCCCTCTGCTCCTGTAATAACCCCAGGATTAAAGCATTCACCCAGGAACTGGGACAGTGGGTCCTGAGCCCTCCTCAGCCCCAGGGGTTCAGAGTTCCCATTTCCCATGAAACCATCCTAAACTCTGAGTTATTGGGCGAGGGTGAGATCCAGGGCATGGGAAGGAGAAAGTATTTCTTTCCTCCTTCAAACTATGTCGATGAGTAGAGAGAAAGCAATGAAGGAGTCATGGTACCCCAAGGTGACTTTCAAGCAGAACATGTGTCCATGTCCTAGGGTTTGAAAGGATTGTTTAAAATTTCAGTTTCCACCTTTTTTTTGCTGCATGAGTATTTTGCACTACAGAGCTATGAACTGAGATTTGAAGGATATAGAGAAGGCATAATCTCTAGGAGAAAAGACTGTATTCATTAAATGCCTCTCTGACTCACTCCCGAAATTGTCATTCCCACTCCGCAAATCCAAATCTCATGCTGTGTCTAGATAAACAGCTATCAGGCTGATACAAAAGGGGAAATACCCCAGAAGACCAGCATCTCTTTCTCCTCACAAAGGGTCATGGGAATCTCTTCATCTTTCCTGCACAGTCCCACATCTTGACCAAGGAATGCAGAAATGCTTTCTCCACCCAGCGTCACCTGCAGTCTTGTGGTTGGGGTACTCCCATGGCAATTGAGAAATGTAGGTTTGAACCTCCCAGGCAGAGGCAAACCCAAAACTTGTCTTGCTTTTCTTGGGCAAGTGGTTTTAACCACTGAACTACAACATAAATGGTGAGAGGCTCCTCCTTTTCCTTTGGTGACTGTGTTTTTTGAAGGGAGAAAAGCAAAGCTGACTTTGCTTAGTCCTTTGAAGACCTGCTCAGGTGAAGCCTGGGACCTACCTGTCCCAGCCATATTTCCCTGCAGCCCCAGTTTGGGTGCTTCCACGTTGTGTTTTCCTTCTTGGCCATTTACTGCTCAGTGTGGGGCTTTGGAAGGATTCTTGTAAGGTATTAAATGCACGTCACACACTGACATGAGGTCTTAACACTGAGCTGGGGTCCATTCAGGGACATCACAGGTGCTCAAGAGATGGGTACTGCTATGAATTGTATGATTTGGAATAAGCATTAAACACCTTCTGCAAGTGACAAAACTTTCTGTGGTGGTGAATCTCTCAGGATTGTGAGCTTTCTTCTCCAGGCCACCCCTTCAAAAAAGTCCACAGAGCTAAAAACAAGCAGGGTAAGCACAGGGTCTCTTTCAGCAAGATACCTCAACCCAAGTGGATGACTTCAGCCAGCTCCAAGAAGAGCTGGGAATGTAGTGCCTCCTATCCTGGTCTGGATCAGGCCTTAAGGACAGAGTTGAAACTTCAATAAAGGTTTTTATGAAGGAAGGAAGGATAACATACCACAACAGAGGTGCCATTTCCAAAAACTGAATGACTTAAGGCAGATACTCAGAAACCATAGAGGTGACTGTGGGATGGCCTGGATCCTCAAAATATTCTGCACCCTGGCTCAGACCCGGTTAGGCAATTCAATTCACAGCTCCTTTATGGCATATAACCAGGTTCAGCGGGACCACTCCTACTTGCTGTCAAGAATGGGTTTAAATGTGCATCTGTATGCAAGCCCAAACACTCAATACTTTGCCTAATTTAGCTTAAAAATATATAATAGGAAATAATGCCTGGAAGTGGATGTATCAGAAAAGTGAAACTTCTTATCTGCCAGCATATTTTACAATAATAATATCAGCTTGTGACTTATCCCAGATGTTTACGTACGGTAGAAAAGTGTCCTGAAATGCAAGTAAATATACAGGTGTGAAATGAATTTATATAGTTTTCTTCATTTAAGAGAAAAATACATTTCTGATATCACTGTATCACTCTCTCTCTTACTGCTGTAATATGCCATGGGAGAATAAGCCACCACTTTCCATTTCTTGTCTTTTGAAGTTAATTTCCGATCCTAACAGTAAATCAGAGTTCTGTAATCTTGCTGATACATTACAGGGGAATGAAAATTTAATTTTTAATGAGATCTTTACTTTAAAAAAAAAAAAACTTACAAAAACGAAGAAAGCTCTGTTCAATCAAAAGTGGGGCTTTGGCATGCGATGGCTAAGTTTAGAATGAAAAGTAACATCAAAGAGATGTCTTTTAGTTTAATTTCAAACAGCACATGCCACCTTGGAAGGGATAAATTCTGGAACATTTCTGTAAAATCTAGAAAATGCCATTAAAGCCTAAGGAAATCTAAATAATAAGCAAAATATAACATTCACTGCTGGGCGAACACAAGGACATCAAACTGTGCATGTGGTCATCAGGAAGAGTAGCACGTATACATATAATGATCACAAGTTCATGCTCAGTATATCCAGTTGGAGGATGTCGCCTGAAAATCCCTACGTGCCTCTCTTCTGCTGCCTGACTTCCTATGGTATTACTTGAACAGAATCCCAGAAATCTTGTATTTGGCAAATCCCTTCTGCCACATATCATTTATGGCCATTTTGAGCATCTTGGGAGCTGCACAGTAAAAAAATAGCCAGGGTCATCTAGGAATTGGCAAAATGCGCATGCAAAGTGTTTCTCCCGTTGTGAAAACATGCAAGATTTCTAGGCCCACACAGTGCCCTTCACACTGATGGCCACTTAGGCATTTTCTGCAGGATCTGGTCTGTGAAATTTACAGGTCCTGGCTGCAAAAAAAAAACATGAAGAGAGATTCAGTTGGATAATTCTTAAAATCCATGAACGTTGATAGGCTCTGGTAACGAATGGAAATTGAGAATGCTATTTTGCACACAACAAATGTGACATTGTGCCTACTTCCCAAGAGGCAAATAAGGTCAGCAATCAGCTTTCAGGGATGTCAGTTCTGACTCAAAACACTTTCCAAAAGAAAAAAACCAAAACCACCAAGCCCACTTCCCTTTGGTGTGACAACCATTTTTACAGCAACATTTTCACAGTAGCATGAGCTCCTTCCTGTCATTTTTCAGGCTGAAGAAAGCAGCAGCCCTCAGGCAGGAACCCATGAAAAGTCACATGCCATCCCAAAGCATCCAGGCCACCATTCCAGAAAAAAGTCCATTTGAAGAAGCAATTGGAGTTTGGACCTATTTTACTTCAATATTTACTTTTACTGAAAAATCTGCCTCGTGTCAAGCTGAGCAGCAATGTCAGAGAGAGGCTGCAGAGACCCCTCTGGAAGAATTATCCACTAAGCAGATAAAAACTAATGTCTGTGACAAACAACAACCTTTTGTCAAATCAGCACATTTTAAAGACCACATTTTTTCTCAGCCTAGGCCGTGGTTCCTTTTTGTGCTTTCACACCATTGCTCTGAGACCTGATAAGATGCTATCAACAGGCCCTCTAAGTGCTCAAGAACCACTTTAAGGGGAATCACTGGGGCAATTACCATAAGCAGTGAAAGATATGGCATTTATTGATGGGAGATTAATATTGGCCACAATGCAATTGATTTTTTTCCCTGCAGCTTTATTTTCAAGTTCTTACAATGTTTTGTGGCCTGCTACGGTCTTTCAGGTTTCTTTCTCTTTTAGATATGAATTTATTTTTAACTATCATTCTAATTGGTTGGAGTTCTTCCAAGAGTCTCCAATTTAATCTTAGCATGTTTGATATAAATTGCCCTAATTTAATTAATAAAAGGAATGATGAGTTGAAGAAGCTAGGAAGCAGGATCTTTCTGTTATCAGTTTCAACATAAACATCCTAGATGTAGTAAGGCAGATTTTCCCATCTAAGGCTGATATTGTTGAAAGAACCACAAAATTAAAAGCTAGACCTAATGAAAAGACTTAGGTATGTGCAAGCTAGGTGCTGTAATGCTTGCATTTTAGGTTTGGGACAGCAAAAGAAATCCAAAACTCAGAGTCTGGCTAATCAGCTCTCCTTGTGGAGGTCAAACACTTTCGGCAGAACACAGATCAGCCAAAAAAACAGAGTCATTGAGCAGCTTTAAGCCTTCCTGCAGAAATGTGGAGCATGATGTGGAAAACAGAGGGGTGGGAGGAAGGGAGGACACAATTTTCCAACTAATTTCTTCCCTGAAGCTCCTTCAAAGCCTACAAGAAGTCAAAACTTGAGATTTTTTTTTCAATGAGTAAGTGCACACAGAGTTGAGTACAGTGTTAGATAGCTGCCAAGTAGTTGGAGCAACTACCCATGAAGTAGGCAAAGGGGTCCCCCAATTACACAGAATGCTACGTGTCCCTCCTTCCTTAGCCCCGTGTGGGGTGACATCCTGCCAGGGCCACTGAGACCTGTTCTTGGACCTCATGAGCACCAGAGGGTGCAGAATCATAAAATCATAGAATCATGGAAATAGAATGGTTTAGGTTGGAAAGAATCTTAAAAAATCTAATTCGAACCCCCTGCCATGGGCAGGAACACCTTCCACTAGATCAGGTTGCTCAGGCTCCTGTACAACCTGGTCTTGAACACCCGCAGGGATGGGGTATCCACAACTTAGATCATGAAACAGGGCTAGTTGCTGAGTGGGGACTGAAGATCTAGGCCACTTAGACATCTGCAGTGACACTTAGACATTTGTGTCCTTTACTCCTACAAAAGTTTTGGAAATGCTGCTTTGACTTGCTCCTAGGCAGCTGTAAATCAATATCAAGTAGATCATCAAGGATAAAATTACAGTAGAGAAATTACTAATATGTGAGGATTTTTTGAGTGCCGAGAATCAGACCTGCTGTTCACTGCATGATACTCAACATATCTTAAAAGAGAAAATTTCTGGGGTAACTTTAGCAAAAAAAAAAAAGTTCCCCAAACTATTTTTTTAGTTAGACGTAGAAAGCAGAAATTTAGATATTAAAACCTAAAACCAAAATACTTTTCTTTAATTATTTGAGAAACTATTGTACTATTTTATTATTATTATTATTTTAGCACCTGTTAGCTTTGCTGTCTAACAAATCTTGTGGGAAAAAAAGTCTTGCTAAAAATGTCTTCTAACAGATAAACACATGAGTTCTGAGAAGTTCTATAAAATGAAGATACTTTTTAAACTTACAAAAAGGGGTTTTTTTATTAAAAGACAAATCTTCAAATTCTTTTAAAATAAAAAGAGGTCTTTTCAGACTCACATTAGAATTAAGGAGAATCAAAACAAAAAGACAATTGGTTTTATAATTTTTCTTTTTTTTTCCCCTTGCCGTTAAGTGTTTCTTCAGTTCTGCTTGTCTTTGAAAAATGCAAAACACTCTCTTGCCTGCCAAAAAGCCCCTTGTGGCAAGCACAATGTCTCTGCTGGCCAACATGAGGACGTATAACTTCCCAACCTTGCATTCTTTGCACACACAAAATTCCCATTGATTTCAGTGGGAGTTCTGCACAAAAGGATGGAGTCTTTGGGTTAATGCAAGACTATGAAAGGGGAGAAAGTGCTTACTTGTACTGAGAATATGCATCTGAATTGGTTTTATCACAGCTGGCAGGGCTGTAAAAGAAGTTTATGCGCAATAAACAGCTCTTGTGGTTAGAGTGACGTTGTTCATTCCTAGCCCAGAATTTGGAAGGAGTTATTATTTAATAAAGTTTAATTTGATGAAGAGAATATTTTTAACGCCCTAAACGGCACTCTATGAAGATGACTGATAGGCCCAGCCCTCTCACAGAAAGAAATGCAATTAATTGGTTTAAGGAACTCACCACATTAATTAGCTAATGTCTGTGCAGTTTCAGAATGCAGTTGAATGGGCAAATCCTGGAGAAGTTGTGCTCTGGACTAATTCCCCCCAAAGATCCCTTTGCACTGCTCCAGATGCAGTGGATGGTTACCAAAACAGTCAGGTGGGCTGGACATAACACTTCCCTTTAGTGTAGAGCTTGGAACTGGAAGGGTCATCTCCATCCAGTCCCAAAAGGGAGAGGGGAGATGGTGGGAGACGCACTAATGGCAGAAAAATGGGCATTTCTTGGCATATAAAATAAACAGCAATTTCCTGCGTGTTGCAGACTGTGGAGTACCTGTGAGCACTGGAATATAAGAGCACAAATATGGCTTTTCCAAGCACCTGGCTTCCCCTTGGACAGGTCTGCTCCTGCCAGGACAGACCACGGGACACGTGCCAGCATATTTAAATGCACAACGTGACTTAGCATGGCCAGAGATGTCAACCCTGGTCTCAGTGTGTTCTCAACGCTGCATTTTGGGACAGGACCCCTTTGTAGGTGTACTCAGAGCTGGCTGAAATGGACCTCACTCAGCTTGACCCTACTCTAGTCCCAAGTGGAGTGGACAGGAATGAATGGAAAAGCACCCCGCACCTTCTCATAGGGGAAAAGGCAGGCGGAAAACAGGATGAGTACAAATGTTGAGCTGACAAAGTGCAAGACCAGAGTTAAATGAGGGTCTGCAATGAACAGGGTAGAAGATTTAAGAGGTCACCTTTTCCTCACCAGCCCCAATCTCAACCCTGAAATACAGGAGCTGGGAATGGTTAAAATATCCCTGGCTAAAATGGCACTAATGACATTTATGACCAGCTGCAATGAGGGCTACATTAACTAATGTCTGCAGGTTGTTGGGAGGTCATCTGATAAGCAGGTGCCATAAAACATATTTTAGTTCACTTCCTTTTTTAATCTCCCTGGTGTGAAGTATATTTAGAACAGGGAAACCCCACAGAAGCAGGACACTAATATGTGACACAACTCTGCAGCCTCTCGATATCCTACAATTTTATCAGATGATCAAAGAGGAAGCAGTGAGCTGGGAGATGGAAGTACTGCTCATTCACCTCATTTGGCTGCCTCGTAGTGGGAGTTTTGCTTGTGTGAAGACTGACGGATCAAGGGGAAGAAGGAAAAAAAAGAGACGCTCGGTGTTAAAGGGAAGCCTGTTTATGCCTATAAGTAAGAAAGCTTGCTCAAGAATAAGTTAACTCTTGCTAGAGGATTATACCTGTAATGCTGGCAATTCTGGCCTCTGCATGAGCTGTAATATCTACTTGCATTACCTCACAGGGTGTTATGGGCCTTAATTAATTAATGTTTGTAAAGCGCTTTGAAATCCTCGGATGAAAGGCACTATAGAAGTGCAAAGCAGTTATTAATATTAATATTGCATAAGTGGCTTGGCTCCCTTCGCACTGCAGAGCACACTAACTCCTGCAAGGGCTGCAGCCCTGAATCAGCAATCTTCACACCACCAGGCAGGAGCCTCCCTTCTGCCTCCTCCTCTGATCTCTCTCTTTAGGACTTCCATGGACTCTTCTCCATAAATCCCCAACAACCTTTTTATGGCTTCTCTCACACAGGGGTACAAGCAGCGAGAACAGCACTTTCCATCCCATCACCCCAGTCTGGTCCTCTTCTGGGCAAGAAGCTGCAGGCTGAGCAGATCTTGAAGTGATTAAAATCTCTGCATTTGGAAGGTGGGACTTTACAGTTCTGGTTTTTACCTTGAATATAAGACACTCATAATCCCACTTCTGCAATACAGAGAAGAAAATGGCTGAATTTTGGTGTATTATAGAAATTTTAATACAAGATTAAGACCACTTTCAATTTTAGCCATAAGCAGAAAACAATCAAGATTTTCAGCAATGCTGGTGCCACTCCAGAATTTTTCATGTTTTAAAAGAAATAAAAAAGTACTAAAACATACAGGTTCTTTCCAAAAAGGTTCTTTTTCTGGTGAAAATTTCCCACCCAAAAGTCATAACCATGCATGTAAATTGAGAGTCCTCCACCTCTCACAGGAAATATTAATGTGTTGGAAGAATGAATCCATATAATAAATTACATGCATATTTTTGTTAGTTAGATTCTCGTTTGATGGGCTGCCCTGGTGAATAACAACTACACAGGAAACTGAAAGGAAGGCAAATGTCACTTTATGTACAAAGTCCATGAAATCATCTCAAGATGAGTCACTTAAAGTTGATGAAGCAGCTCTAGGGTGGACTTGATCAATATAAATTCTGCCTAATTTGTCTTGAAATATTACCTCTGCGATGAACTCTGAATAATAATGATAATGAAATAACAAAAAATAATAACGATAATATCGAACATACTGAAGATAATCCCATTCATGTTTACACACGAAGTTATGGGAGGTTATTTTTAACTTAGATGTGCGAAAATAAGCATTACTGGGAACAAGTAAAAAAAAATTATTAATTACAGGAAAACAGATATTTGATCATCAGAACTGAACAGTTTTCCCATCAGTGTGCTAACAGATCACAAACCAGTTCCCCCTGCAGTGGCTGTACTGGCTGCCTATAGCATTAGCACTAGTTTGTACTTGTTTATGTCAGTGAAGTAACGTATAAGTTAAAAACAAATTGGGCTAATGCACTTCAGCAAAACTCTCCTTGACTTTGAAGGAAGTTTTATCTGCATACAGAAGGCGAGCTTGACTCAGAAGTGAAAACAATACCCTGCCAGTTCCACGTATCTGCCTTCACAAAGGAGGCAGGGAGAGCTTCCCAAGCTCCTTACCTCAAAGAGTATAACATTTGCAGAGATTAGGAACTGCTGAAGGCAGCTTCAAATCTCAGTTTGTTACACGCTTTGCTGCAGTCTTGCTGTAAGGCAAAAAAAAAAAAAAAGGTGCTTCGTCGCACCGAGCGCATTTGCTGGAGCGAAGGAAATGGTGCGTAGGATGTTTTACCAAAAGGAGAGCAATTTGGCCCAGCCCAGGAGTCAGGGCACCTAGGTTTCTTTCTTGGCTCTGCCACTAACTTCTTACGTGGCCTTGGGCAAGCTGTGCAACCTTGAAAGCCTGCTCACCCCCAAAAATAAGGATGATTATAGGAATTAGAAGTCAATTCATTAATGCATTAATTAACAGGCGGTGGGATGTTAGAGACGGAGCTGTTCTGATTCACCCTGGCAGCCAGACAACTCCAGTCCTATCAGCACCACTGCAGGGGCTTCCCTCCCCAGTGAGACCCCAGGAGCAGGGCAGGGGAAGAGCACCAGCGAGGCGAGAAGGGAATTCAGCCTCAGCAACTTAGAGTTGCCCTCTTTTTCTCAGGCAGAGGGAACCGAGAGAAGGGCACGGATCTCCATTGTTTGCAAAGAGCCCGTCCCATGAGACAGCTTGGGTTGAGCTTTATTTTTGTTGCCATTTAAATTAAGTATATAGGCAATCCTGAGGCCGTTTGGACCAGATCCAGCGTGTGCAAGCACCATGTTTGGAACAGGGTGGGAACTCTATTTGCGTTCAGACACAGAGGAAGCAGTTTAAGCTGTGTCTATAAGACAGATGCCAAGGATCTATACTGGAAGGTGCTGAGCAGGCACTGGTTAGCAGTGAATAAGATTGCTGTCTATAAATACATCCTAGGGAGGGGAAGGTGGGTAAGCACCATGGAGGGAAATGAGGTATTTAAGCAAAAGGACAATGTTGGCACAAGAACAAACTGGCTGTAAGGCTGGAAATTTGAAGATTTCTAAACATCAGAGGAGTGAAGTTCAGGAAAAGCCTTCCATGAGAGAGGAGCAGGGGCATAAAAACTGATTGAAATGCACTGGCAGTAGGTTAATAGCTGTGACCTAGGAGCTGGTTGCCAGCAAGATCAAGGGTGTGGTGGATTTCAGAGCAGAGACTGACCCTTCCAGGAACGACTGGGAAGGGCCCTGAAGAGCTGGGCTTTGCTTTCACAATGATGCCACAAAAATCACAAGAGTTTCTTTGGGTTTACAGTAGATTGGAAGTGGGCAGGGTTTGGCTTGGCATGCTGAAGCCCTTTATCCAGACAATATTTGCTTACTCCAACAATTGTTTTGCTGCCACTGTCCAAGGGTCTTCCTGGGAGAGGCAATAAACGTCAGGTTAACAGGAAACCATGTGATACATTGTCACTGGGACATGAGCCCAAATCCTTTTTTCTTTCTCAGTGCAAAGCTTCAGTTTGTTCTTGTTTACCAGAGGACTTAAATATGTCCTAAGCTGCTGAAGTTATGACTGGGCTTTGCTTATGGAACAACAGGTTGTGATATCATAAAGTTTTTCTGTACCAGGAACACCATCCTGAAAGAGTGACATAAAGATCAGGTTCCCCCTCTCCAGGTATCACACAGCCTTCTGGAACCACTAGAAAAAGTCTAGATATGAAGGCAAAATAAAAACAGTAACAGTGGAGCAAAAAGTACAAGTTCCAATCATTTGTTATAATTTCTCAAGGGAATGGATGCTCATTGCAGAGAATTGATGCCATCACTGGAAGACAGGTATGCTCAGCACCTCCTCAGGATGCGTCCTGCAACAAATTAAGAGTCAGTGGGGATCTGCCAGAACCAAAGTGGGCCCCGTTAATTGGAATAAAGAGGTGACAGGTAAAGCTGCTAAACATCCCAGTGATAACCAACTGGCTGGCACCAGGGAGCAACCTTCCATAATAGCTTGAGTCTCATCACTCAAGCATTTGTGTAGAAGACATAAAAGCAAGAGTTGTTTGCAATTCATTTTACACCCCAGTGCTGCTCTCAGAGCTTGCTCCTGGGGCTGCTCTCCCTTCAATGAAAAATGTTCCAGAGCAGTAATTCCCACTGGTTTTCCAGTCGAGACTGAAATGACTCCATCGGTGATGGTACACTGCCCTGTACGTGGAGCCTGGTAAAGTGAAATTGCTGTGCACCGCCTCACTGTCTCCCAGCCACATTTATAATGCTTATTAGGAAAGCCAGCAGCTGCTGGGGCTGCTGTAACCCTGTTGCTGGTGTCTCTCTTGAATTGCCTTGGCTTATGTTTCCTACTCAGGCACCCAAGGGCAAGGTTATGGGGTTCCCTCCTATCCAGCCATTATTATTATTACAGCTGTTATTATTATTATTATTATTCATTAGTAATATTAATTATGCAGCATGTGGTAGTGCCTAGGAGCCCCAAACCATGGCCCAGAACCGCAGTGCACCCAGCCCTTCACATGCACGGAACAAAAAGACGTTCCTTGCCGCAGAAAAAGTTCATGAGCTTGTAGTGGAGTAACAGAGGGAAGAATTTGCTACCTAGAGGCCCAATTTGCCATAGCATGAAAAAATGCATGTCCCTTTAAGTACATCTTTTACACCACGACACACATCTGTGCAAGCCAGAGCAGAATTCACCTCGTTGAAGGGCAGAGATGGAACAAAGAGAGATCCTGGAGATGAGGATTGTGAATTTTTTATTACACTGTCATAAGATTTATTTGGTTGTGGACCAGAGATTTTGGCTGGTTCTTCAAATCACAAATTTCATCACTGGTGCTGCTGAAAGCAACAGAAGCCCTGGAGCCTGACGACAGCAAGAACCTTGTGGCATCCCTAAGAAAGTGAGAGTCCCAGGGTTGTATGCAACCTTGGGATCAGACAAAACACACTGCACTTCCAGCATCCCACTTGTGACTTCAAAGCCACATCGATCAAAGATCCAGCAAATGTTTAAAAACCCCAAATTTTTCTTATTTTCAAATGTATTTGTGGTTTAGTGGGCATGGTATTCAGCTGAAGCTCCCATATTGCTTAAAGAGGTAAGGTGTACAATTAGCTTGGATTACTGCATTTCATTATTTCCTTAGGATTTAGTCTGTAGCAATTAGAGAATACACATTTTGCACGAAATGTTACACAACACGGCCTGACACCCGAGACGAGCCCAAGGATCTGGACCTGCCTGCTTCTGCAACAGCCCTGCTGCAGAAACTTGCCAAGTTGCTTCACTTCTCTCTGCCTCAGTTTCCTTCCCTGTGAAAACAGGGATGAGTATAATTTATTGTAATTCCTCTGTAAATTGTTTTGAGGTCTGCTGAGCTCTATGATTTAAATGAGTGAATGGAGTTTGACACAAGGAAGGGCAGAAAAGTGATGCTGGCAACAGCATGTTCTCATTTCCCTGCAACACAGACCTGCCTGTCCTGCAATATAACAACATGTCACTTCAAAATTTGCTTTAAGTATTAATTTAATTGTTACTTTAAAAAGAAAGTGTCAGACTTTTCAAGTCAGGAGAACTCTGTGTATTAGTGCCTTAAGGCCTAGGAAGCTTTGAGCTCTAAATGCTGATGGTCACTTGAAAGGTACTTTGGCACCTCTTAAAGAAGGGAGTGTGTGTTTTTACATCTTGCAGTGGTTTAAAGACTGCTTGCTTTTCTGCTTCTCTGCAGTGTAATTGAATATGTTTTCATGTGGAAATTGGGCTTTTCTGTTGCTTTTAGAAAGTTTTATGAGAATTGCAGATGAACAATAGAATTTAAATTTTCTGATTATTTAGAAATAAAGAGCAACCCATTCTAAAAAATCCTTGAAAGGGTGCACTTTGCTCTAAGGGCAGATGAAGTCCACTGTTTCTGGCACTACCACTCACATCCTTAAAATCTGGCAACAACTCATACATTGCAAAGAAGAGGATCAGCTCCTGAAAAAGCTCAGAGTCATTGACCAGGTTATACTGATTTCCAGGTATCAGGGTGTAGGTGAGAACATTTTATATTTGCCTTAAAGACTTTATAGAGTAATCAACAACACCAACAGCAAAATCAAAACCAAACAATCCTTTGAGCAGAGAATCTTGGCTATTTTCCCTCCTTTTTAGTGGATGAAAGTGATTATGAATGAGAGGCAGTTTCAGCCTAAGCCCCTTCTCCTTTAGTTCCATAGAGCAATATGCAAATTTGGCTTCAAGAAAAATTAGTAAATAATGATAACAACAAATGGGAAGGTGCATCCACTTACCTTACATACAGAATGAAGTGTCAGGTTGAGCATGTTATAATAATTATTTTATCATCATTATTATAATAATATTCACTTCATAACCCAGAACCCCAGTTAGGGGCTTAGTACTAGGCAAATCTCTAGTCTAAAGAGAAAATTTCATCTCTTTTGGCTCCCCAGGCAGTCAACAGAGGGAGAAGGATTTATCTAGGAGACAAAATTACTCCTGTTTCAAATCATCACTCCTGAAATACCTGAGATTCATCAAGTGTCAACAGAGGTTTCAAAGCAAAGAGAACAGATATTATTTAACAACTGGAAAAACCAAAGCACAGCAGGATCAGGGGCTGTGTCTTTGTTCCCAGTCCCAGTGTTCTAAACCAAAATCCTGCCTGTTGGCTACCACTGCATCTGGAGCCACAGATATCTTCTGATAAATTCATATAATGATAGGAACATTAAGGCTGGAAAAGGCCTCCAAGATCATCAAATCCAACCGTTAACCCATCACTGCCAAGTCCACCACTCAACCATGTCCCTAAGTACCACATCTGCAAGTTTTTTCAACACTTCCAGGGACAGGGACCCCACCACTTCCCACGCAGCCTGTTCCAGTGTTTGATAACTCCTTGAGTGAAGAAATTCTTCTCAATATTCGATCTAAATGTCCCCTGGGGCAACTTAAGGCCATTTTATCTTGTGCTATTGCTTATTACTTGGGTGAAGAGACGAAATTCCCCCATACTAGAGTCTCCTTTCAGGGAGCTGTAGACAGCAGCAAGGTCCCCCCTGAGCGTCCGTTTCTCTAATCTAAACAACTCCAGTTTCCTCAGCCACTCCTCATTAGATTTGTGCTTCAGACCCTCAATCAGACTGGCAGCACTGAATCCACTTCCCTCTCCCCATAGACATTAACTTTCAGGAAAATGGGTGTTGTTGGATGTTCTTAGAAGGCTAATGCAGATTCTCCGAGCCAGGAAAGTTATTGGAGCATTAGCATGACCTAGTTCTGCCCACAATGCATTCCATGAGGTCACCTCAAAGAGCTACAGCTGATGAAAGTACAGTGTAGGTGGTCTTGGTCCCCTCTTACAAATGCCATGGTTGAGTTCCTTCTTGGAAGCAAAAAGGCAGCCCAACATAGTGGAATCATTGCACTAACAAAGTTTAGGTGTCTGTCTGTCCTGACTGGTTTCTACACTCAAGTGTTTAACCAACAAAGAGAGAGACTTCTCCAAAAAAAATTTTAATATGAACCAACCCAGACAAAATTGCTTTTTGCAATGTTTATAGACAGAGCATTAGAAGTACAAGTGTCTAACTTCAGTAGCTTGGTTGACCACTTAGAGTTATGAATTTTTATGAAGGAGAAGTGTGCACTTAAAGGAAGAGTTCCCTCTCATTAAAAGAATTATTCCAAGCCACAGGTGGAGGTTGCTTCATATCAATCACCATCAGGATTCAGAATAGTTCTAATGGCCAAAAAGCATATACTTCTCTGAAGGTAAAATTCTTCCATCTGAAATTCTTCTAATCAAGCATGCTATATACCAAAACTGAAAGGGTGTCTGAAAAGACCAAAAAGGGAGAAAAAACCCAACTCAAACCACAAGGAATGCACTGAAACCCAAACTACAGAAACCTCAAAAAGAGAACTAATAACAACAGCATCACCCAAATTCCAGTTGCATCTCATTAGAGCTTTCCTACACAGGGGCATACAGGGAAGTGCAGGCAAGTCAACTAACTACAGGTGTGAAGTCAGTGCCCATAAATTAAAGCACATGTGCATGTTCTCATTTAGGATTAAAATGCCTTTAGTGCTTAATCCTCCTCTGAGGATTTAGCTACAGCAATGTAAGGTGACTTTATTCCTGGATGAGAGCATCCCCACAAGGGCTGACTGTTTTTAGCTGGTGCACATTGACTTCACACTTTAGCTCATTCACCTTCCTGAGGGTTCCTGAAAACACATGGCCTGGGAATGCTTGGCTGCAAAGGGCCAAGGAAGAGGGGGGACCAAAGGCTGAGGGGAAAACAGGGCTGGGCCCATGGTGAAGCCAGGCCAGGTTTGCTTTGTACACCAAAGTCTGGCTACAGGAAGGACTTTGTTCTCCAATGGTTGTACAACCAACTGCATACTCACTTAACAAAACATGCTCAGCTTTTGGCATAATCCAAAGGGATTCCTTCAGTGCACTGCAGTGAAGATGATGTGGCTGCTCCAGCTTTGCTTAGTGTTGTGTTCTTCTGTTTTTCATGGTGCAGCCACCTCTGTTAAGATATAAAACACCTTACTCACAAGAGTCATAGAATCACAGAATGGTTTGGGTTGGAAGGGACCTTAAAGATCATCAAGTTCCACCCTCCTGCCACAGGCAGGGACGCCTTTCACTACACCAGGTTGCTCAAGGCCTGGTCTTGGGCACCTTCAGGAATGGGCCATCCACAGTTTCTCTGGGTAACTTGTTCCACAGTCTCAACACCCTCACAGTGAAGTATTTCTATTCCTAATATCTGATTTAAATCTACCTGCTGTCAGTTTAAAGTCATATCCCCTTGTCCTATCACTACATGGTGATCACTATCACTGCAAAGTCCCACTCCAACTCTTTTGTAGCTTTTTTAGGTACTGGAAGGAGCCATAAAGTCTTCCTGGAGCCTTCTCCAGACTGGCAAATCCCAACTCCCTCAGCCTGTCTCCATTGCAGAAGTGTTCCAGACCTCTGAGCATCCTCATGGCCTTTTTTGGACTTGCTTCAGCAGGTCCACAGCCTTCTTGTGTTGGATGCCCCCCAGCTGGATGCAGCACTTCAGGAGGGTTCCCACAAGAAAAAAGGTGGAAGGGGAAAATCTTCTCCCTTGACCTGCTGGTCACAGTTCTTTTGATGCAGCCCAGGATATGGCAGAACTTTCTGGGCACACAGTGCTGGGTCATTTCAAGCTTCTCATCTATCAGCTCCCACAATCAGGAGTGCTCTCAATCCTATTCTCTACCCAGCCTGTATTTGTGCTTGAGATTGCTCCAGCCCATATACAGGATCTTACACCACGAGAAGGAGAGTGATTTGACTTTCAGTCTTTCTTGTTTTGCTTTTCTTTCATTCCCCTCCCAAGCAATAGTGGAAAAATATGGCTAATCCAAAATGTAATCTGGATCTGGAAGGGCTTTAGTAAGAGCAGTACATATGGTGAAAACTTGAAAAGTTTCTTAGAGGAAAGGGTAAAGATGACTGGCAGACACAACAAGGGACTGAATTTGATAACGCAAAAATTTCTTTCCAGTCCCATCGATGTAGCTTCACAGGAAAGTTGTGTACACTGAGAGTAGGTGGTTGGTTTCAATGCATGAAAACTCAGAGTGCTAAGGCCCACTCACTCAGCGATAACATCTTCTGCATTTCTCCTCTATTTCCATGGCATGCACAGCCTAATCTTAACCTGAGCCACAGCAGCGAGTGGCCATCTGTGTCTTGGATGAAAACACAAGTATCTCCCCTCATTTCTCAGGTGAACAAACTGAGTCTCAAAGCAAGGAGAAAGAGCAGGACAAAGCTACCACAGAAATCTGCAACAGGAGAGGGAGAAAATTCTATTTTGTTTCCATTTCCATGCCCAGTGCCAAACTGCCTCCTCACTATTGCAAAAAATCACACAAACAAGACTTTTGCCAGGCTGGCTTCCAGCTCCCCAGCATCTGCTGAAAAACCAGTGTGGCATGTCCCACCTCTGCTACAGCAAATAAGGAAATAACTGTGAGAAGGGAGAAGGGGTGTGAAGTGGGAGCTGTGGTGAGCAGGGGTAGTGGCTTTAACCACCCCGGGAACGCAGCTGCAGTTCCCAAACCCTGGGGCAGGTCACAGTTAGGAAGGGACGTGCCCACGGCTGCCGTTTGCCACACGCTGGTGCTCAGCGTGCCTCGGCCACAGCACGGATGGGACTTTCAGATCTTGAGCCCATCAGCTTCAGTGCAAGGCAAACCAGGACCTCTCACAGATCAAACACACACCGATCCCTTCTTTCACTGCAGAGCAACCACGCTGAGGAAGCTCAGCTACGCTGAGGAAGATTTCGGTTTTTACCACGCGAACCCAGTGCTGCGGAAGACCGGCAGATAAAATTTTTTGCTTGGGCAAGTGCTCCATGGAGCCCTGGCTGTGCTGCCTTCATGGCTGTGTGATGAGCAGGAGGGGTTTGACAGGTGGTTTTGCTGTGAGAAAGGTGGCACTCTCATCCTGGCTACCTCACACGAGACCCATTTTGCCTCCTTGAAAAAAATGTTCCTTGACACGGGAGGGAAACGGCACTTTCCTCTAGCTGGTGGTGGCATAGGCATGAAGAAACACAACTGGGAATTGCAACCCACCCAATGGCTTGTGTGTTTGCTGGATAGGGAACCCAGCCGCATCCCATATCCCTAAATGCTCCCCTGCAACACCTGAGTTACAAAATGGCCATTCCCAGTACCACAGCAGAGGAGGGGTGGTTCTTCTGTTCCCTCAATGCCTGCATGAATCCCAGGATGCTACATGCTCTCTCCTCAACCCTGCTGGAAGTTAACAGTCCCTCCTTACATGCTGAAAATTTTGCTAAAACTCATCTCTGCTGAAAGGGATTTGATCTCTTCTGCCCATTTTTGAGGTCCTGCACTGGTGTGAGCTAAATAAAAGCACAGTTTTGCTCCAGCAATGATACTCAGTCTTCTGCTAGGGGAATGTTCCTCGGGTTAATTATTCACCTTCACTTTTGCTATCACCAGTTTGTGCTGATAAATGTCAGCAACCAGGATGGAACAGGCCACTAAGGAACAAGGACAACAAGAAGCAGTTCCTCCCAAAAGGAGGACATGGACAACACAACTATTGAGCAAACCATACAACCTTACAACAGCTGTAAACTCAATCATGTAGGGTTTTTTTCAGGTTACTGTATATATATCTTTGTATATAGCTCAAAACTGTCAAAAACAAGGACAAACCCAGGCACCCTGGATTCACAGATGGCAATGGCATGTCTGAGTTTTAAATTTCAGCCATCCGTGTGTGGGGGGTCCTATTGCCACTTGGGTCTGGTAGTAATTTACCACATTTATGCAGAGAACCAGGAGGAAGACCACCTGCCACCATGGCCATCATCACCAGGATCTCCTGCTGGCAGAGTGGAAAGTCCAGCAGTTTAATGTTTAATGACAGGGGAAACTGGAGTCTGCAGAACCTCGTGGCTGAGAACAAACACTGTGCATAACCCAGCTCCAGTTCTCCAGAGGCATAAACGGGCCATGCTGGTGCCAAGAATGTCCAACACAACATCTAGTAAAAGCAATTGAAAAGATTGCAGAGACTTTCTGGAATGATCCATTAACATTTTTATGATGAAATGTAGGTGTGACAGGTCCGAACCATCTCCTCTCACCTCCTTAGTGTGGCAGCGGCCGAAACACCTGCGGACGCGATACTGCATACGGCAACATGCTCACTCTGCCAAGAGACACGAAACTGTGTTGATGGAAATATGAAAATAGCCACACCTTGAGCAGATCTGGGTTAAAATGGAGAAATTGTAGCTTTCAGTCTTCTTGCATGGACAATATTTACAGCAGGGTGAGGGAAAAACCTGTGTAGAAGTTCACAGCCCCTTGTGGTTCATTCAGTCAGGAAGTCAGGCACACTCTCTGTGTGATGGCTGGCATCCCAAAACTGGAGGAAGATGAGGGGAAGAAAGGAAAATAAAAGCTGGGGTCTCTGCGTCTTTCACTTAGGTAAAAACATGTAACTGGGCTCACTGTGAGGATAAGTGGAAGCACCAGCCTGGGGTATAGAAGGAGTTGTGCCAAAGTGTCTGAAGGTCTATTGTAGCCATGAGAGTCTGTAGCTGGAATTTCACCTCAGCCTGTGAGGAAAGACAATGAGAAAGAAGGCACAGATTTGGGTACTAGGCCCAAATCTTGTGGGGATGATGAGTGTCTGGGTGGGAACTGAAGAGAGGTGATGCTTCACCCAGTCTGGAGGGAATGAGAAGG
>VZTJ01000487.1:906464-1014678 GCA_013397795.1 Orthonyx spaldingii | reverse complement strand
AAAAAAAAAAAAAAGAAAAAGGCAGCTTTTCTTCAGGAGTCATAGAAGCTGGTGCTACTTATATTGATGGAAAGAGCATCAGGAAGGAAGAGTGCAGCTTGGATACGGCTCTGAGCTAGCCTGATCCATTCCTTGAGGCCACCAAGGATAAACAAAGGGAAAAGTGTTTCTTGCAAGCAGTTCTCCCTTTTCCCCATAGTTGGTCTGAAGTCACAGCTGGAGAAATGTTACAGCAAGAGAGGCAGGACCCTTAAATCAGTTTATAGTTCCTGTTTTCCTTCACCAGGTGACTAATTAGTCCCAGATGGGGCTAGTTACATTTCCCCTGTTGGGAAAGAAACCCTGTGGAAAAATCCTGTTCTCCAGAACTGGAGAGACCATAAACTGCTTTAGTCTGAGCAGCTCCTCTCTCTCCCCATCATGTCCTACCTCCTTCATCTTCCCATTTTTCCCACTTTGTCTATAGCTGGACTAGGAAATCTCAGTTTCTGTACTTCCCTCACCCTGAGTTATTCCACAAACACAAGCCTTCATGTTCAGTGTTAAAAATTCCTAGAAACATTGAATAAAAAAATTTTAAGAGATTGAATGTTACCATTCAGGATTTTGTCTTTTGGCCAAGAGGGCCTAAAGGTGTGGGACCTAAAATTGCTCCTTTTTTCATGTTATGTCAGAAAAAACAGTGTACTTTGGGAAGCAAAGGGTGCTGATAAATTATTGGAGAAAAACCACATGGCCAGATGCTATTCCCTCGAGCCCCTGAGGGTAGATGTTACCAGTGGAGGTGTGACAGTACTCCAGCACTCCAAGACTATAAACAGAACCTTGAGCAACTCATTTAAGACAAATCATTTCAGAAATGAAGCGTTTACTTACTCATTGGCATAAAACCTCCACTCTCTAATTGTCTATCTCATTCTGTGAAAGTGCATTGAAAATCTACCAACTTTATAAATAGAACTCAGTTAACAATCGCTTTGATGTCTAAGATGAAGTCCACATTGTTACTCCCCCTGTCTACCTGTCTGTTTTTTGAGATTGTCTCTGTTTAGACCAGCATTCCTGGGCTGGTAGTGAGATAGATGTAAATGAGGGATGATGAAAGATTAATTATTTTTCATTGGAAGGAGTTTCTTACCAAGGTTTTCTATCTCACAAACATCCCAAAGTAGAGAAGGGAGATTATAACAGCAGGGAAAAGGCCAAGTCCTCCCTGCTTCCCTCTGAAAAACAAATCGGGTCTTTTAATCACAATCCCCATTTTCAGGTGCCACAGAACTTGAATATAGTCCTAATAATCTCCCAGCTTGCCACTGGGGTGCCTCATTTGGGTGCTGTAGGCACTCCACAGGGTGGGGAGATCAGGATAATGCAAATCATTCACTGGTTTCTGGTCCTGAGGTAAATGGGCACATACACAAGGTGGTCTGAATATAGCGCCCAGAACCCCCGCCTGTCCCTTGCTGAACATCTCATCCCCTAAAAACTGAAACTCCTGTGATGATATTCAGAATCTGTGGCATCCAGATTTTATGGCAAACACCTTACTGTGCCCTATTGAAAACCCAGCCCTAGAATGGCAGGTGGGATATGGGGGATACTGTCAAGAACTGGCTGTGCCAGACAGCTGAGAAAGAGCCCACCCACGTCTTGCCTGACTTAGACAAGTCGCATCCATCCCTCATGTTCATAATTCCTGAAGTTGTTTCCAAAATTCAGTGTGTGGGACCTGAAAAACACCTATCGTGGAGGGGGTCTGAGCACAGATAAACCAGACCTGCTGCCAGTACACTGGAAGGCTAATTAAATGAATACGGCTTTCAGTAACTTCCAAGCTAAACAATTTGCCAAACTTGCTGAATATTGGAAGTGTTTTGCCTCTATTGGCTCCGTGCTCAGGCATCACAGGATGATTCGTTCCACCAATAATTCATGTACCTGCATGTTTTAATGACAACTGAAATACCCTGGCATTTCTGGGCTAGCATGTGTGCTATGATCTATGAGCCTACACTCCCTCTGCCTTCACTTTGAACTGAACTGCTTTATTAAGCAACCCCACTACCCACCACTGACGAACGTGCCAGGACCTGTGAAGCTCTCTTGTACAATGTTGCCTTTGAATCCCTTCCAAGACCCAACCAGTAGCACCAGTATTCAAACACTGTAGGATGATACCCACAGCCAATGAACTAAAACTTCCTTTGGGAATCTGTAGAAACCCAAGGAGCCTGTTTTGGTTTTTTGTTTTTTTAACAAAGCCAATTGACACGGCATCTGCAGTCATTAGGATGGGGAGCTAGAAATGAGCATACCTGCAAGAAAAATCTCTACACCTACCTGCTTCCCCAGGAGACAAAGTTGCCTGTCCTAGAGGAGTAGAGCAGGGCACTCTGAAAAGAGGAATGTAGCAAAAAGTGGTTCTTCTGCCTTATCTGTACTGCACATGAAGCTGCCTCAGAAGCTTATTTCTAAGGATTTTTTTCTGATATTTACTCTTTTATTGTTACAAAGCGGGTAAGATACAGAGCCTTAGATATCCATGGTCAGATCCACGAACGAGCTCATGCATTTCAAGTGGTATTAGATATTCAAGTAGGAATTTGGAATGAGATTTAGCTCACAGATGAAGGTATCCAAATTCAGGTGTTTACTTGATGACCTGTGAAATCCCACTGCAGCTAGTGGGAAGCCAGCATTGTTGTCAGTGACTTCCTGAAATTTACGCAGCTCACCTTAAACCAGACACTTCTGATTGGGCCACTAATCAGTTTTCTTGTTAGTAGAGACTGTGCTTTCCAGGAGCTTCATCCAGTTGGCCACTTACCAACACCTGGAGTAAAACCCTGGAATATCTATAACACTTGCACTAGATTGTCAGAATTTATTCGGAATTATGGAAGACCTATGGTCTTCTGAGCAACAGCAAGAGGCAAGACATGTCTTAGGGCACCTCAAAAGACATTCAGCACAGGCTCCTCGTGTAGGTGGTCACAGAGTTCAGGGAGCATTTGGACCATTTCTCAGGCACTTGATGTGATTCTTGGGGTTGTCTTGTACAGGGTCAGGAGCTGGGCTTGATGATCCTTGTGTGTCCCTTCCAACAGCATCTTCTATGATTCTATGACATATGTGGGAAATTACCAGCGCAGAGAAGGCAAAACTTTTTTGCGACAAGGGACAGAAAGAGTCCCTATGGTTGAGTCATTTTGTGCCATTTGCCCTCAGAGCCATGGTCTATTTTTCTGTCACAGACATGTCCTTTGGGTGTAACCTTCAGGCTCTCAGGCCTCTGAGCCCACCAGATGGCTGGTCAGTGTAGTGGTTACACGGGCCTCTTGTAAGTTGTTTCACTACAACTGAAACTTAACAGAAAGTAAAGGGGGGGAAAAAAAAACCACCCAACAGCCAACAGTCTACATGTTTATCAGTGTGATCTAATGTCCTCTCATCTTGTGATGAAAGGGCAAGGGCAGCCTTGCTTCTCCTGACCACCAAACGATTGTTCTTTATGCATTTGTTTGCACATATATATTTATTTATACTACAGCACTTCACAGCAAACTAAGATGGAGCTTGGCCAAGATATGCACAGTGTTTTTCAGTTTGGTCTCTGTGAACAGCTCCCAGAAGAGTCTGGACAGACATAGAGAAATTTTGGAGTGACTTGTACTGCTTGTGTTTTGCTGGATCCTGGCAAACACAAAACAGGATGCAGACTTGGCAAAAGACAGCAAAGGAGGACTTCTAGCTGTGCTTTAATATCTACTGAAGTTGCTATGGGATCTCTTCTCTCCATTTCCCATTTCTCTTTACCTGTTGAGTTTTCCTAGAGAAATTCAGGGATGTGCTCCATGCACAAGCCATGTCCCTGAGCCCTGATTCCCAAGTGCCAGCATGAGGAACCATGGCTCCCTCAGGACCCCATGTCAAGGCTCCTTTCCTGTGCAAATAAACACATACAGAATCCCGTGCACTTCTGAGACTGCTCCAGTATGAAATCATCATGTGGCCATGGCATGCATCCAGCCCCAAGAGCCCAGAATTTCTCCTGAGTTCAGAAGTTTAAGCTCATACCTATATAATCAGACCAAAAAAAAAAAAAAAAAAAAAAAAAAAAAAAAAAAAAAAAAATCCCAGAAACAGGTCTTACTTAATGAATTAACACACAGCTTTCTCCTTCCAGCCAATACCCCCAAGCCACAGCATTCTAATTCCCTTCCTGTCCCACACCGGTACATTTATACCAGTAGGTCTGCTCTGGTAGGTGTGAGTGGGATAGGGAGAAGGCAAAGGGTTTATTACTTTTATTATTCCAAGATAATTAAGTAGGGCAATTTTGGGCATAAGCAAGGACTAAGCCCCTTTTATTGCTCTGGTAAAGTGGCCATAAAAGGCATTTAAATTACCATTACCCTTAACAGTGAAATTCAGAGTCAGTCCAAAAGAAATTCTGTTCATTTCAGACACACTGACTTTAGTGGAGCCGCAGTTTCACAGCCTTGGAGAATGTAACCCTGTCAAAACAGGACTCTTTACCAAGCCATTGCCCAGAGAAGCTGAGACTGCCCCATCCCTGGAAGTGTTCAAGGCCAGGTTGGACGGGCTTTGGAACAAGCTGGGAGAGTGGAAGGTGTCCCTGCTCATGGCAGGGCATTGGAACTGGATGATCTTTAAGGTCCCATCCAACCTAAAACATTCTATGATTCCAAGGTTCTGTGGTTACTGTTTGCTTTGAAGCAAGCACAGAGAGGGGACGCTCCGACAAATGTCAGGAGGTGGCTGCAGTGCCAGCAGTGACACTTTTGAGTGTCTGCAGAGAGCAGAGACACCTAAAAGCCCCAGTTTTATAGAGATGTGATCTCCTTTCACTTGTCCTAACCATTGGCATCTTCTCAGGTTGCTATTTTTGAATACACCCTTATAAACTCTGCCCTTCTCCTCCACAAAAACCTCCCAGTGCGATTTGCAGATGCTCAGCTTCAGGCTGGCTCCAAGTTTTCTTACAAGTCTAGTTCCTGCAGTTACTTGAGCAAGGATAGACTGTATCACTGAATCTTCAGCATTTCCTTTATCTGTTATTTAAAATGGTAAAGCTTACCAAGGAGATGAATACAGGAACAGAGGAGTTGAAAGCTTTTATATCAGTCCTGTGCAAACAAAGTTAATGTGTCTTCCTTGTGCACAAAGATTAACTGTGATTAAGTGCTCCAATATGAAAAACGAAGACAGAAAAATAGAAAAGTGTTGCAGTGCTTAGCCATCCTTCTTAAAATAACTACCATTGTGTTAGGCTTAAAAGGCATTTGCTAAAGATTTTGTGAAGAATTAAGCTTATTTGTTATTCTTTTAAGATAGAAACAAGAGTAAAAGAAAAGCTGTTAGTCAACATTGTCTTAGAAGATAAAGGTTTCTAGATAAGAGCATATATGGGTCAATAGAAGCTTCAGTAAATATCTTTCTTGATTGACAGGTCTCCTGAGATGTTTTTAGCTGGTTTAATGTCACCTTCTTTCTTTTTCTTTTTCTTTTTTTTTTTTTTTGTTTCTTACTCTTGCAGTAATGTTGCTGGATGGGGACAAGCAAGTTATGTCACATTTATGTTTGACCAGCGGTGACCCCAGGGAAACAGTGAGAAGCAACCTGAGGGCTGGTGTTTGCACCATGTCACCCTAACTCAGGCATCTTATCAAGAGGCACAATTAAATGAAGGAGACAGAGTCTTCCCAAACACTTCTTTCAGATTACTTCAGGAGTTGGACTTTGATGATCCTTGCAGGTCCTTTCTAACTCAGGATATTCTAGGATTGTGTGATTATGAATATCTCTAACAGGGGAGAATTTTCTCTGATTTAGCTAAACTCATTTAAAATCATCCCTCAGAGCATGGGTAGAAAAGAGCTGCACATTGCAAACCCCAGGCTTTAGACTTGCTGTGGGGAGTAGGCATTAATGCTTTTAACTGTCTGTCTGCAAGGCGTAACTGTCAGGTGCTAAAAACTGCAAACCTACCTAGAAGTCCTAAAGCAAAAAGTACAATTCAAAGATCTTTTCGTTTTCCTTCTGTGGCTAAGGTTGGTTTTTCTTTTCAGTTTCCACTCAGACACAAAGATTAAAAACAACTTCGAAGAGGTAAAAAGTTAAAAGAAAAAAGGAGAAAAAAAAAAAAAAAAAAAAGAGGAGATTCTCAGACGATAAGCTTATTCCAGCAGCTGAGCATTTATAAGATATTCAGAACAAAATAGGCTGAGCCAGGGTGTAGATGTTTCTGTCCCCCTGGAAAGAGCACCTCACTCAGCAAAGATGCCCTTTGACTTCAGTGTGGCTATCTGACGAGTCGAGTGTAGCTCAAAGCCCTGGTGCTCACCACCCCTGGAATGCATCCAGCTGGGTGAGAATAAAGCTGAGACCACAGTGCAGCATCCATTGAATCTCAGTCTTAAAGGATAACCACCCCCAGAAGAGATTCCCGTGTTGAACAGTGAGAAAATAAATAGCTCTGCTTTGCATCAGGGTGCCAGATTTTGGAGCATTTGAAGCCTTTTCACATCTCTGCCAGAGGCAGGAGAGAGCATGCAGACAGAGAGGAGCACAGGGAGGCACAGAGGTCTACCTACAGTGAAAAGCTGTTTAACTTAACTGAATGACCAGCAAAAAATCTTTTTTCTTTATGGACAGATAGAGACAGGAGCAGACATCTTATGAATTTTTTTGGGCAACCTACCCCACAAAATTACTGCTTTAGGCTAGTTACTGGGCATCTATACCAGGGATTCACAGGAGATTTCAACCATGTCCCTGGGGCATGTTGGATGTGGTTCTACAGCTGGGTGTGTTGGCAGAGAAGATGACCACGAATCTGGACATTGCCTCCAGCTCCAGCTGTGCTTTGAAGCTGATTCCCAACCTGTGTCCCAGCAGGAATCGTGCTGAGACTCCCATGGTTTGTCCCCTCTCAGCAAACAAGGAGAGCAGCAGGTCCTCTCCTTGGGTAAGGGCACTTACTCCACAGAGCTTAAGGGCTATCTTTGGCTCTCACCATCCCACCCTGATGGCTCAGAAATGCTGACAACCACGTTAAGAACCACCAGGATGGAGCACTTCAGCCAGCAAGGAACCCCAGAATCCTGGCATCCACAGAACAGAAAGTGATGGATCTGTGTAGGGGATGGATGGATGCTTCCAATATCAGAGCAGTGTGAATCTCCTAGAAATGTTGTCCTTCCCACTTTTCCCCACACGTCCCACAGCTCCTCTTTCTGGGACAACTGTAACTGTGACCCGTGACACAGAGGGGACAGAGCTGCAGCAGGAAGCTGCCCTGGGAGCTGTACTGCCTGGGCAGGAGATGGAGAAGAGATTTCTCCTGGGAAAACAGGCACAAACACAGTGACTGATGAAAGCCTTGGAAATACAGTGTTCAGTGGGGACAAACCTGGGGGGAGAAGATGTTCAATGAGACACACAAAATTTCCAGAAAAATATTAGCGTGTTTCAACTCATACAATTTTCAATGGGAATTAGTGCCAAGTGTACGGAAGGAATTCAAGCATTAGCCTTCCCCACACATCCCACTGCTGGTGCTGGCTACAGCCAGCTCATATGATTTGAAACTTGGTTTATCCTCAGTGCAAAGCCCTGCTTAAAATTCAGTAACACATTTATTTTTTTTTCAGGCACAACCTATTTCCCCGGCCTAAAGACTGCCTGAGAGGCAACAGATAGTTCTGCCTGGAAATGTGATATGGCACAAGCTGGGGTGATTTGGGCCTGTCTCAATATTGTGACCACTGTTGGGGAGTGAAAGCCCCTCTCCTACAAGCTGCAGGGACAGTGTGAGTGGATGATCACGTGCACTTCCAGACCACTCATATCCATGTTGAGTAGGAGGGGTGCAGAGAACAGCAGCATGACATTTCAGGGCTGGCAAAAGCCACAAACACCATGAGAAGCTTGCTGAAGAAAGTACTGACTTGTGAGCCAACCCCACCCGGTCTGAAAATGCCTGAGAGGTGTGAACACTGCAGAGGAGGGGGAACTGGCCTAGAGTAGAAGAAATCAGTGGAGACAAATATGTGAGGTGACTCTTGAGGGTCACAATCCACATTTGAGATAATCTGTGATTCTGTGAATCTACCTAAACATGCTCCTTCTGTGGCATGAGAGACCAGGACAGAGGGAATTGAAAAAACATAGCCAAGGTGGAAAAGAAAAAGAGTATTTGGTGAGATGCTTGTATCGTGCACAGCAAGAACTGGGGTAGGTGGTTGATGCAAGTCTTTCTTCATGCTCAGTTACAGAGGATGTGCACGTTGCCACACCAATAAGATGATTCAGAGCTTCAGCTCAGGATTTTGCAGCTCAGACCTTTGTTTTTCAGAGTTTTCCACATCAACCATCCTTCCTCAAGTGGCCGGGTGTCCCTGTAGACAACACACACCTCGATCACATTGAGGACAAACTGCTAAAATGACCTATGACTGATAGATCAATGGAAAGAGAATAACAAAACACCAATTTATTCTGGGCCAAAACTTGGTAGATGAGTGTTTCTCTCCTGCGTCTGCCCTGTGTTATCATCCTGGGACTCTGTGCAGATCCGAAGCCTGGCTGAGCGTAGAGTTGAACAGAGACCAGCAAACCCGAGGTCTCCATCTCTGCACTCCCACTCCCCTTCCTCCTCTGCCATTATCAGCAAATGTCTGATTTCAAATTAGGCCACTAGAAAATACCCTTTTAAGTTTGTGGGTTTTATCTCTCCCTCCATGGTTTTTATTTTTAATTTTGCATGTTGCCACCACTTGTTGAGGGGACCTGGTTGTTTTGCTTCTTCCTGCTGTTTGTTTTCCCTTTTGCTTTTCACGTGGGGGAGCATGGCAGAGGGTGGAAGCAACGGTGCTCATCATCAACAAACACAGGGCACAGGGAGGTCAGCCCAGCACCAGACTGGGTGCCTGAGATGGAACTTCAGAGGCAAGAGCCAGAGCAAAACCAGCGTGGTGAGGGGGAAGCAAAAAGCAATGCATTTTTTTGTTTGGGTTTGGTTTATTGTGGTCAAAGGAAAAAAAAATTCATGTGCATTTTCAAGCTCCTGGAGACCTGAAATGCTGAGGTGTGTTTAGGAAATTTGAGTCTGCATGTGCGACAGAAATGTCATTAAGAAAAATAATATCCCTGAACAGGGAAGGCTGGAGGGGATGGAGGAAGGAGGGAGGTGGAAGAGGAAGAAAGCTGCTAAGCTAAGAAATGATGAGGTAATGATAACATAATTTCCTAAACTGGCTACTAATTAACCACAACTCTGGAGCTTAGTACTGTGAGCCAACTCCATCATAATCTGAAAATCACTCTGAAAAAGAAAAAAAAAAAAAGCAGCAGAACATTTTCCAGTGACAATATTAGCTAAAGAAACTTTTTATACCTTTTTTGACCTTTTATACATTTTTTTACATTTTACACCATTTTATACCTTTTTTTCCCCTTTTTTTTCCTCCCCCATACTTGTAGGTAACACACCATTTCTTGTATACACAGCAGACACAGCAAGGGCAATTTTGGATGTGAAGTAAAACAAATAAAGCATAGGGGAAATTCCCTTTTGGTGCTGCCCTGGCAAAGCACAGAGATGAACAGTGCCCAAACCAACCTGATGTGCAGTCCCAAAGTGTTGCTTGCACATGAGAGTGAGGAAGAGGAAAGACAAACACAAACACCTTCCTTTGCCCAGCTCAGCTTTCCTTGTGCTGTGAGTCACCTGCAGCAGTCAGGGCCACTGGGGTCAGCCTGCGAGGTCTCAGGAGGAAATTCAGCATCCTGAACAGTGGCAAGGATTTGGCCTGCAGCTCCTGATGTTCCGTTGTCTTTTCCTGGGCCAGCAAGATGTTTACCTAAAATACTCCTTCCATGGGAATAGCTGTGTAAGAAGGCAGGAACCCTTAGCTCATTTAACAGTTATTACATACAGCCACTCTTCTTTAGTGAAGGAAGAGGACCAGCCTTCATCCTGCCCCCCACATTGTCCAAATGCAAAATGGCATTTTTCTAAGGAATTACAATTAAATAAATCCAGACCTTAGACATAATAAGGTGCAGTGCAGCAGAGCTTCAATGCAACGCAGTGCTGCAACACAAAGCAGCCAGTGGCTCAGTAAAGTCAAAGATGAAAATAAAAATAGCTTAAATTTTCACAAAGCCATAGATATTAACTTTGAAAAGCTGACATGCATACTGTGGGGTGACAAGAAAGGAGGGGATGTCACCCAGGACAGATCAGACTAGGAAAAGAAAAACAGGTGTGACAAAAGTTCCTCCTTTAATGCTGGATCCCATGTGATGCTGGCATAGTGTTGGTTGCTTCTGGCATCAGAGGTGTTGAGCTAAGGGAGAAGGTGGAATGTAGAGCCAGGGACACGACAGCAGCAGTACCTCCAGGAGGGGGAGAGATGGGCTGCTTGGGAGACCATGGAAAAACCAGCCCCTATCCCAGCCAGGAGCCACAGAAAGAACTGCTTTGGGGTGTGGGGTTTGGGACAGGTCAAGCCTTGGTGTTTTGGATTCACAGGGAAAGAAGGAGCCCAAGTGCCATTAGAGAGGGCTGAGCCCCTCCCTTCCTAGCATTCCATGTCATGCACTGTTCTTGTCCCCCTGCTTGCTCTTCTCACCGTCTGTTTCTCCCCACAGCACTGCTGAGGACCCAGGCTGGGAGCACAACAGCTTTGGCCATAAAGGAAAGGAGGTGGAGGCTAATGGGAGGGCTAAAGCCCCTCTCCTTTCTCCTTGTAAACCCACACCTGTGCATCCCAGCTGTGCTCACAGCCAGGGTTTTGACTGGAACCTTTCTTTTACATGGTGGAAAGAGCTTACTTACCTGGATGGTAAATTTGGGAGTGCACAGATGAAATCAGCCTCATGCAGGGGAAAGTCTCCTGCCATCAGTGCACTTGAGCATGAGCTAATAAACCCTGCCAATCTTCACAGCTAAGGGATTTCCTCCCCATCACTCAGCACCAGCTGCAAAGGAGAGGGCACAGAGCTCCTGGCTCCAGCTCAACCTCCACTTTCCAAATGCTACATCCTCCAGTTGAGGGATAATCCATCACGTGTAGCATCCATTTCAAACTGCTGCTCATGCCATGCTGCTCATGCATTTAACATGAGCAAAATGAGAGATCACAGTTCAGGAGCGGATCATCAGAGCAGGGGGTTCAAGGAAGATGGACTGTGCAGCAGACTTGCTGAATAAAGAAAAAACTGTCTTGGTTTCTCTTTCTCACTTTCCACTTTGGTGAGTAATTGAAACAAAAGTGCAGGTCTGTTGAGTGCCCTTTGTGAGCTTTAGCATTGCCATTGCAGACAGTGAGAGTCTCAGATGGTGTAAAGCATCCCCCTGCCTTTGTTTTGTACCTGACTTTGACCTTCTCTTGTACCACAGCTTCCACCCCCAGTCTCCATGTTGTCAGACTCTCCCACCACCAGTGCTTTCTGCAGCTGGCTGCAGCCTGATCCTCACTCAGCCACAGCTTTAGAGCTGTCATATGTATTTCAAAAACTGGTTTGGTGGTTTGGTGTTGGGTTTTTGAGATGGGGTAAATATTTATTGGAGTATTTCTGCTTTTTCTTAAACATTAAAAGAAAAATGAAAAAAAATCATCACAAGCAGAAGCTTCTGGCACATCTTCATGTCATAGAAGGGCAGAACAGGCCTAGTTTGTAGCTAAACCAAGGGTTGCTCACTGAAAACAAGGGTGAGATCCCTGGCTCTGGAAAATACTGTTTTGTATCATTTTTGGGGGCTTCTTACCCAGAATGGGTTCTGCCAAGCCTCATACACCACACATGAGTCTCATTGCTTTGTCCTCTGGTCCCTTTTCCCCTCTGGGTGATGATCATCACGTTTGTTGTCATCCTGGCATCTTTCTTCTGCCCCAGGACCAGATACTGCCTGACACAACCCATGGGCACATCCCATCTTGTGTTGAGGGCTCTGGAGCAGAGCAGAGGCTTCAGCCTGTGCTGGAAACATCCTCCTCATAAATCTGCCACTCACAGGCATTTCCACTACAGGCACAGTGCTCCCCTGTGGGTCAGGAAAGGTGGATTGGCAACCAGGGCATTATTAGGGGTACACAAAATATATTCAGTGGGTGACTTACAGATGCTCCTGTCATAGGCAGACACCCCTGACACCCTGCTAGGCAGAAGTCTGATGCATCTTTGTCCTGTGAAAAGACAGAGAAGCACTTGGGTTGTTTTGAGGATCTGGATTCATTTCCAGAAATTGTTCATGTATTTAAGAACTACAAGGGTTAAACAGCAGAATTGAAGAGTGCTTTCGTTTTACCATATCTTTTGAAAAAAGAAAGATCAAAATGATGCTTCCTGAGATCTTTTCTTTTAAATTTTGAAATAGGAAATTCAAGCAAACCAAGTTTGCTTTTTTTGGAGAGGGGGTTGTTTTTTGGGTTGAGTTTGTTCGTTTTTTTCCCCGAAAACATCTGAATTTGAATGAATAAGTGTTTTCAAATCAAAGTCATGTCTTACTGTCTTACTAGTTTTTATTCAGAGTTGAAACTGTCACAAGGTTGTACAAAGCTCTTAAAAACATGGCACACAAAAACAGATAGGCTTGCTCAAGCAGGATGCTGCCTCGGGTTCCCTTTGACATCAGACTGTCCTGGGAAGGGACAGAACAGGGCATGTCTGAAGGAACCTTCCTCTCGTGACTGAGGGCTCTTCCCATTATCCCACAGCGCTTAAGCAAAAGCCGTGATTCTTTCAAAGCTGTAATTCCCTCTTGAGCTTGTGAGAGAAGCAGAACGCCACTGATGCAGCCACAAGCCACGTGCACCTCCCTGGTTGCCCGTCAAGCAGCAGGAGGCTGCCACGGGGCCACCCAGCACATCAGTCACACCTCGTGCACGGGGTGCCCTTTCAGCACCACTGTCCTCACTCCGGCTCTTGCGCACCCACCCGCGGCTCCCGTGACGTTCCCCACGTGCCCTCATTCACATGCTTCACACCGGGGTGCACATCATTCCCAGGGCTAGCAAACTGCTCCTCCCTCTGCAGGATGATGAAATCTCTTGCCACCAAGAACCACCCAACTCCCCCCTTCCCCAAGAAATGGCAAGAGAAAAGGAGAGGAAATGTTTCACACAGCTTCTGGCTTCATCTGGGGGAGGAGGAACAGATGAAGGAGGTGCTCAGGCACTCATAAATAGTTTTTCTCCCTTTTTGCATCCGTCTGACTTTGGTAATACTCACACAAGCATAGCACAACCCTCCCTAATGCATTAAGACTAAAATGATAGCTTGTCTTGATAGGAGACTGTGTGTTAGCAGTGCCCAGCTAAGTCAGGGCTTGCATTTTAATTAGAAATTCTAATGGTGAAATAATATGAGAATAATCCCAGTAAGTGCTTTGCCTCTGGCAACTGGAGATAATACTGACATTTCAGGTGTTCCCTAGTCTGTATCCTTTTTTTATGATTTTTTGTCCTACAGCATCAGCTACAGGTCCTTACACCCGATAGACAATATCCTCACAAACAAGCATGACAGGAGGAGTCCATTCCCCTGAAAAGCCATGGTCACAGGTATGGATCTCATTGCCTGCATTTTGGAAAGCAAATGGACAGGGGGTGAGTCAGTGAAGGAAGCCCTGAAGGAGTTTTTTTCTCTGTTGGCTTTGCAGAAAGCCTGGGACCCCAACTTTGGGATCAATGCTTCATGGCAGGAAGGTCCTGTTCCCCAAGGAAAGACCACTCTTTTCAACACTGTTATACAGCCTGGGCTGAATAAAAATCTTTTTTTTTCCTCAGGTTTCTAGAACTACTTTTGAGCTGGTTTTGGACACCACAATTAGCACAGTGCGATTTTGGACACCAATTCAGACCATAGGAGACACCCTGGAGTTACCAGTAATAACCAGTTATCCTCTGCTGTCCTGAAAGCACTGCTGGGATATTTAAAAAATATTAGGGTTTTTTCTTGGGGCTGATGTATTTAAATACTACTTTTAAGGCATTTCAGCTTTTTGAACCCAAAGGCTCAGTTTCACTTCCAGTGGAGTGCACTATTAGTGGAGTCAAATCTGCACTAAGGCCAGTTGTGAGATGTAACTGCATGAGACAAAAAAGGAGGAAAAATCTCAGAAAAGGATTTAAATGCTATCTGACCCATTTTCCTATGCACACAAAATTATTACAGTTTTGTTTTCAGATATGATAACACTGGAAACAGGATCTGAGTACCCAGCTGGAAAAATGGGGGAGAAAGGGGGAAAAAAAGCTGAAAAATAATGCCTACAGATATATTTGAAGCAGTTGCATAAAAATACTTTCTTTCACTGGCTTAGGTGAGTCCTCTCTGCCAGTAAACTGGGCAGGACTGTGGTTTAACATCTTTGCAGATGCTGTGAAGTAGAGGAAGAGCAAGTGACTCCTCAGGTATTCATGCTGGTGCCCTGTTTCTCTGTGTCTCTCTTTTTCCCTGACCTGCTAGCCAGAGCATTCAGTGAAAGAATGGAGAAGTACAGAAATGAAGATGATTCATCAGTACCTGGGCACAGAGATTGTGATGAACAACATGGAGGGAGTCTAAAATGAAGTTCTGTGAAGTGAGAGTTAAAATCAACCTGAGTAGGGTGGCCTATTTAAAAGCTCTTTGCTCTGCAGTTTGGGCTCATGGGTATCAGAGGGGTCACAAGTAGTTCCCAGCTCTGTGGGAGTGCCGAGTTATGTTCCCAATGAGCAGTTTCTGATGGATTTGTCCACCAAAATCACAGGTTTGTGCAGACCCACTGAGTGCTGCCTGACTAAGCTAAGCACACTGCTTCCTTTGAAGGTGCCAAACTGCACTAAAAGTAGTTAAAGACACAGGAAATGTTTCCTTTTTCCATTTAGGCAGTTGTTGTCCTTGCCCCGGGGATGTTATATGAGCATGAGTGGGAGGGACCCAGACCTGCACCGTAGGAGGAGAGTTAAATAGCCCTGGAGCTGGTGAAGTGTCCTGCTTCCCATTCCAGCCAGGGGCTCCCTGTAATCCGTCAGCTGTCCGCTGCCTGCTAGGGACCAGCATCATTAGCTACATGAAAGGGGAAAACAAACATGCCCAAAATGCAAGGAAACAAAGCAAACAGGATTCATGGTCCAGTGGTTACAAGGCAAATGCTGAGCAGCCAGGAGAGCTGGCTTCTCTCTTGGACTGGGGCACTGTAACTCTTGGTTGGAATCTCCTCCCTGTGCCTCAGTTTACCCAGCTATAAAAAGGGGATGGTCACCCCTCCCTGAATACATTAGGAGGGCTTTAAAACACCCACAACCTAATCAGTGTTACAGGTTATTCCAGCCTTGGCAACCTGGGAAAAATCAAAGCTGATTTATACAGTCGAATCATTTCTGGCACCGACAAACTGGTAGAGACGGTCCTGTCAAGTATCATATTTGAAACATAAGCTTTATACCATTCATTCCTGTCATTTTTTTTTTTGTTCCATGTAATGTGAGATAGGTATTGCATACAGTGATATCCCCTCAGTGTGTGCCAAAATGAATAATGCCAGGGAGTTTCAGCCCCAGGGAAAGGCCACAGAGGAGCTTCCCATAGGTCTGCTGCCAGTGGAACCCCAATGCAGAGGAGGTTGGTTGGGAGGTGTGTTCACAGATGCAGTTTCCCAGTACAGCTCGTCCCTGGTTTTGTCCCTTGTGTCACTAAACCTGGCACGGTGCTCCTCACACACTGGAGATACCACTGAACCATGGTAACAGCGAGGGCAGAGGAGGGGAGACCATTTCTGGACATCTCTGTTAGTGAGACTTGGGATTTTTCTTGTATTGGGTTTGCTCACATCTTCTAACCAAGAACACTAAGCTAGCAACATTTCTTGAAAATCTAAACCAAGAATAGTGACTGCACAGGTTTGTTAACACACCTGCCACAGTCACGTCACCCTATTCCTACACGTGACAAACCCAGCAGAACCAGCACACATTCCATTTCTCCTTCAAGCACATGGTGAATTCTAACACCAAACCTTACCTTTTTGCACTTCTCTGAACCTCTGACCTTTCTGGAGCATTTCAGTATGGCTCTAAGGGGTTCATTTGGCATTTTTAAGCTCAAAATGAATAGACTTCTTTACAGAGATCTCTTCTTGATATGCTCTTAGCATCGGGGCAAAATATTTTTCTCTTGGCCATCACTACAGGTCAGTCAGAAAAGAGGTGGAGTCTCTAACCCTGGAGCTATTTAAAAGGTGTGTATATGTGACTCCTGGGGACGTGATTTAATGGTGGCCTTGGCAGTGTTGGGTTGATGGATGGACTCAATGAACTTAACTAAACAATTCTGTGAATCTAAACTGACAGTTACACATTTGCATAAATTTTACTAGAAGAGGTGAGCAGTCTTATTGGGAAATAGGAAATATTTGTCATGAACCTGAAAACCTTCAAGTTAGCCCCACAAACTCTGAGAGCATTCCATCTATAACCCAATAATTTCAGTTTCCAGCATTTCCCTCCTTTTTTTAACAGCAGAAAGATATTTTCCATAGAAAACATGGCAATAGAAAACAAAGCACTCCCAGAGAAAATTCAATCAAACATGATTGGAGCTGCACAGCACTAATAATATATAAGATATACAAGGCAGAGATATTAATGCCTGCCTTTCTGTGTTTAGTTAGATCTTGACTGCTTGAGGCAAAGGTCTAAATAGCTGTTGGAAAACTCTACTTTTTCTTTACTTTCTTACTGGGAAGACACTTAGGTTTACAAAAAGAGATCACAGGATTCAGCCCCTCACTCAAAGGAGAGCCATCCTTGACATTAGATTAAATTGCTTAGTGTCCCATCTGGTTGAATTTTGGATATTCCCAAGGATGGTGATTTTACAGGGCTCTTTTCCACTGTTTGACCACCCACAAGGTGAAAAAAAAAATGTCAACAATATCTTCCTCTCCTGTCTGTTGCCTTAGTCCTGTTGCTGTGCACTCTGAGTTTGATTCAGTCTTTTCTACACCCCTCATTGCAATACCCAATCTCATAAGTGATCTTGAATTTTATCATCTTAAAACCCTGAGCCAACCAGGACCCTCAGCTTCTCTTATGCTATGTGCTCCTGTCCCCACTGGATTGACCTTCTACTGGGCTTGTTTCAGTAGGCCCATCAAAAATTTTATATTTATTAATAGAGAATATAAATTCCTTTCTACCTATCCTCTTGGTGTATAATCTAGAAGTCCTAGACACTCTGGGAAGTTCCTTACACTCACATAGGATGAGAATAGACCCTAATGAAGAAGGAATTTCCAAGTAATAGTTTTGTTCAGAACAGCAATTGTATATTAATTTGCATTTCTTTTATGAACTCCACTTTAAGGCTCAGAAATATTTGGATCAAAGGCCTCACAGAGGTAACTGTAATGTTATTTTTAAAATACAGTCTCTCCTGCTGTTGGTGAACAGTCCAGTGTGGTGTTGCCTTTGCTAAAATGCTTTCTGAGAAGTCCAAATGGCACGACTTTTTCTCAGAAAAGGAGGTGGAAGTAAACAAGCAGTGGCGTAAACACATAGATCACTTGGCATGGAAAGTGGAAGCAGAGGACTGTAAAAAAGCAGGCTTGGTAATTATATCGTCATTTTACTGCCAGTAAAAAAATAGGAAGGGAGCAAAATTTTAAAAAGCTGCCTTCCCTAGAATGGAAAACTGGGTCTACTTGCCCACCTAAAGGGTAATAATAGCCATTCTGGGAGTGCTAAACTCTTTGAACTGTGTCTAAGTACCACTTCTGTTTATTTTAAGGAAGGAAACTGTCAGGTTCTGTTTGTTCATAGTGAGCCATCCACAATGTGCTTGATGCATTCAGGACTAGTAAAATAGTGGTACATCAAGTCTAGGAAACAAGAGGTTTATCATGGGATTAGTCTCACAGAGATAAAAGTAATCATGGAGTTGCTCAGGACTTCTTGTTTGCTGTGAAACTTGACTACAGGAGGTGATGGGTCTTTTCTTTTACAGCTTTTTCTGGTTGAGGAGGGAGGGAAGTGGCATTAAAATAAAAACCGTTCATCTCTCCCTCATTTTGTTCTTCCCCATCATTGGGTACTTTGCAAAGGGGCAACTTTATTTTAAAGGATCATGTTTCTACCTTGCGACAAATCCCAGTCATGATTTTTATGGGCTAATTGCATTCCTGAACAGGTCATGACCTCTGGTCTGTTTTATTTCTATTCCTGATTTTAATTTTAATTTTTGAAAAATAGTAAAAGAAAAGTGAACTGATACAACTAGGACCACACTTTTACTTGCAGTGCTTGTGTTATGGGGCCAGTCATTTACTGTTTCAGGGAATCATGTGTTTTCTAAAACAACTGGCCCAACCTATTAACTCATCGTCTTGTGCCAGGATTCCTTTATTCAAAAGAAAACTATTTTTGATAGAGTTTTAACCTTTAATGCACAGTGGCAAAGTCTCTCAGGGATACCATCCACAAACCAGATCATTCTTCCACAGCTCATTTATACCCGTGTCTTTTGATCTGCTACATTGTACAGTGGACATATCAAAACTCTGGGAAAATGCTGTCTTATGGAATGTAGGTGGATCTCCAGGCAGTGCAGGGCTGTTGCATGAAGATTTGGACTATCCAAAAACCTCAGAGAGCATGGGATATGTCTGGTTTTATTTTGTAGAGCCAGTACAGAGAAAAGAAGACTAAAGAAAGGGAATTAGGCTGACCTGTCTTCTCTGGGATTTAATACAGTCTGACCCACAAATGAAGCATGAATCTGGAGAGCTGAGTTCTCTCTGTCTGTTAAAGCAGATGGCAGTGGTTGAGACAAGCCTGGATTTCACACCACATCAAAAAGGATGCTCCAGTATTCACTGAGGGCTGTTTGGGACAGGATGCCCCTTACAAAGAAGTTCTGAAAGAAAACAATCAGTCCAAAACAGAGACAATGAAATAAAAAATAATAATAAGAAAAAAATAATAATAAGAAAAAATAATAAGAAGAAAAAAATTAATTTTTATCTTTTGTACTGGTAAATGTCAGTGTTTCATATGGTTCTAGTGATGCTTAACAGAAAAGTGACTGGGGTTTCCTCTCTTCTGCATTGGTCCTTCCAATTCTAAAATCTGCTGATTAGGAGCTGTCTATGTAATGATTGGTTTTGTTGGTAAGTCCTGAACACAGCGAGCACAAGAATACTGTATGACACAGAAATGACAAAATTCCATGCATTCAGATAAGTCACGTGTGGGATGAATCTACCTCAGCTGTGTTGAGATGACTGGTACAGGAGCCTATCCCCGGGTGAATGTCTAGAATACCATCATAGTGAGATCTACCCATTGGAGGAAAACCTCTGATTTCTCCACTTTTAAAGAAGAAAAATCACACCCTGCTCTCTACTGTCCCAGCTGGGGGGTTTTCCCATTTACTGGCAAGGTGATTTGCTCAAGTTTGGGTCTCTGCTTTATAGACGAGCACTTTTGATCAGGTAGCTCCCAAGTTTGGGCACACAGGATAATAAGGGATGCAAGGTTCACCCATTCTGTCTCCAAAGCCTTTGGATAACTTTCGGAATTACTGCTCAGGGTAAATTTCAAAGCATCAGTGGAAGGTATGGAAGAAGGAGTTAAAGTTGTGGCTCTGCTCACCCCATGATCCAAGCAAGTGAGTGGAACTGGTGTGGATGGTGACAGGGGTAAATGCCCTGGATAAAGGAGTGCAGTGGTTATCTCTCTCTGCAGAAGAAATATAGAGGAAACAGGATGTTCCAACAAAATTCTGCTAAATATTGACCTAGATACCTAGCAAAAAACCTTGTCCATACTCAGACACCTGTGAAAGGTCTTTAAGGAAAATATTTTTTCAAGCCCTTGTCCAGCACACAGAAGTTATTTGCCTGACCATAAATGCTTTTTAACATTTGTGCAAAACCAAAACAAACCAGGGCTGAGCACGCCCATAAATCACTGTAAGTTGTCTCCTTCCAATTCTGTGAACACAAGGGGAAAAAATGCTGAAGGTGTAAAGTTGGCCAAAGAATGAGTTAAAGACGTAAAATGGAATAAAGCAATGGATCCAAAGCCAAATTGATTTTCAGATGGCCAGATCCCAGAGAGAAAGGGATGATTATGATTTCAGACACTCATATTATGAAAGAATAAATTCTTGTAATCTCCTCATGTCTGACAAAAGGTGGACAAGAGAGGTAAGATAGACAATTCAAACAATCTCATGGCTCCTCACATTCTCTCTTTACAAAAGAATCCAACATTTGTATGACTGGTGGTACAGCAGCACTACAGCTTTCTGTTTAGAGAAAACAGCAAAGTTTACTTTGAGGAAATCTCAAAATTTCAAGCTGAAAAATACATCATGCCAGATGAGAGACTTTTTAAACTCTACTGTGTGCTGCAATGGAAAATAGATACCAGAGGAAAAAAAAAAAAAAAATCTTTTTTTTAAAACTTGTTTTACAATTATTATTTTTGTTGTGTTGACATCTTTATTTTCTCTCTACTCCAGGATATGATCAGGTGAATAAATTTCCATAATTTGTCCTATGTTCTATCTTGTCATACTCCAAATCAGCAAGTTCCGATTTTTTTAGCATTGTTTCAAAACAAGCTATACTTGTAATTTGTATTCCCTGAATAATCACATGAAAAGCAACTAGGTGGCCATAGGTGAGGTCCTGTGTTCTCTGGATGGATGAACAATGCTTACTTGTAAGGTAATCTACAGCCACTCCAAGTCACTCTCCCATGCTGGGAAAAAGGCCACTGTGCCAGATCCAGCACACATTTCCAGCAAAGTACCTCACCACAGGCATAGTCTGCTCCATTCTCCACATTACTGCTTTTTATTGATTTTAACTATCACTATTTTCCTTTCTTGTTGTCAAGAGGTCTTTTTTCTTCTGGTTATCATAGGCAATAGACATAACCTTCCAACATCACACACAAGATCAGATTTTTTGTCAGTTCCTCTACCACAAAGGCTTGTCAGTGCAGGTGACCAAGCTCCTCACCACTTCATCTCTGAAAAACCACTTTTCCTTCAGTCCTCTGGGAACACTAAGGAAGCCATCCAGGGTGAAATGGAAATGGAAATATTTATGTTAAGTAGATTATTTCCAGCCAAACATTCAACGTATTCAGGTCATGCCTGTCTACTTCAGGGAAAGCAACTGTTCTGCAAGCAAGGGGAAATCGGGAGAGGGAACAAAAAAAAACCCACCCGCCTGCTGAATAGAAAGCCAAAGACGGGCCTGGTCCTTCCCTTCAGAGGCCTGAAAGAGAATGAAGGGAAAGTCTGAGACTTCCTGCTTTTGTAATGAGTTTACTAATTAAATGTTAATTGTGGCCCTCGACTGACCAACATTTAAATGAGGCCTCGGAGCCAGGAATTGGGCTATTGTGGTTGAATTGTTTATACGGACAGGAAAATGGCTTTCTAAACATCGGATTCCTGCGTGCTGGCCAAGCTCTGGAGGAAGCTTCACGTGGAGCTCTCCTGGGGATTGTGCCCGAGGACTGCTCCTGCAGAGCTGCTCCAGCCTCAGTCAGGGAGTGATCACACATTCTCCTGGATGCTTGTGGCTCCCTCCTTCCCTACGACAGGGTGGCTTTGACGGGGACGTTGAGCAGGCGAGTGATGTCGGTGCTGCCAAGGGGTGCGCTTCTCTAACGTAGACGGGAGGTTCCCCACCTCATGTGCCGTGGGTGGTGATTAGAGGATATTTTTGCCTTATTCTGAGATTAGAAGTGGTTTGTGGCAGGAACTCTCCTTTTTTCATCTGTGTTTAGTGCAGAAAGCAAGAGTATGGGACTGTGCCTCGCAGTCGCAACTGCAGTACCGTAGTCCTCATGCGTTAATGTTTCCCTCTTTCCTTTACTCTTGTTGATCATGTCCACATATTCATATTGGCTGTTGAAACATGTTACAGTCTGGGCTCTGATGCATCTTCTATAGCTTGGGCTGAATTTTTGATTTTGGGACATTCATCAGAGATTTGAACTTAGGAGTCTGACTAGTTTCATCGCTCTTTCACATTTGTTTTTATCTGAATTTCCTCTGACAACTTGAAGACCCTTTTTCACACCCATCATTCACATTGTCTGCTGTTCCTTATCCAAAATCCTCCTGCTGAGGAGCAATCACTGGGTGTGGTTCAGCCCTTGAACCACTTGGATCACTTGCTCAGCTCCTGTCGCTCCTCCTGCTTTACTTCACTACACATCTCAAAATCCAACTCATAATATGCTAAGCATCCTGTTAATGTCTATCTTCAGTTTCAAAACCTTGTGCCAAGTAGTTTTTGAAGAATTCATATTTCAGTCAGCCTATGAGTCCTTGCATTTTTCTGAAAGTATTTCAGTATGGTAGCATGATATGATGAGGTAAAAATGGTTTGGGGGGGACCAGAAGCCGTGAAGGTAAATTGTTTCCTGCATATCCATTTCTTCCCTGAAGTTTTCAACCATGCTGATTAAAACTGAACACTCTACCTTAAGCTTGGTGACTGTGATTAATATCTGTCCCCATCAATGCCAATAAATTTGGCCTGGTGAATTCTTGAACTCTCATCCTCGTGTGAGCTCCCCCTTTTATTTCTGTGTTTAAGTTGTACCTTTGTATTGTTGGTAGTTTAGATTTGAAAAAGTATTTGACCATTATATCTCAGGGGGGTAGGAAAAAAGTACTTGCCTGATTTACCAATTAGCCTTCTATTTTATTTTAGAAATTGATGTCAGGGAAGTGAAGTGATAGCCTAAGCCATGCTGAAAGGTTCTATTAGTTTTGGGGTAGCCACGGTGTTAAGCAATTCCAGCTTACCTGGGCAAGGTCAGATGAGTCCCAGTGATAAAGCTCACTGCTGAATGTTGTGCTTTATTGTGGAACAGCTTCAAGCTGTATTAGCCAACAGTGACTTAAACCGGTAAACTGGGTGCCCATCAAGTCCAAATTGAGCTTTTGTACCAAAAGGTCCCACTGGATTTCAAATACTGAGAACCGAAGCAAAACCAACTTTCCTGTTGTCCTTCACCCTCAAAAGAAAACAGAAATTCATGTTTGCTTTTTGTTTGTTTTGTTTGTTTTTATTCTACTTTAACAGTGAAGATTAAGGCCTTCTACATCCATGGAATATGAGAAAGCAAAACGTCTCCCCACTGTCGCTGCTTTTTGGAAATGGCAATAGGCCAAGGCTGAGCAGAAAGCCTGATGAGAGGGCTCCAGTGTCCCTCAGCTCAGGGATTTGCTTGTCTATCTGTGGCAGTCCTGTAGTGCCACACCCTGAACTCTTCTTTTATAAAACTGTTCGGTTTTCGTCAAACAAAATCAGATCCTGCCTCAAGAAGTTCCTTTTGGCAATTTTGCTCAGGTATATTCCAGCTTTGTACGAAGATGCTCTGAGCAGCATTTGCTGTAATATGATCTGGTCAGAGTGTTGGCCAAATTCTCTGCTGGGATCAGTCAATACAGCATCACTAATGCCAAGGAAGGAATTTACTGGGATTACTGGTTGTCTGCTCAATTATATTTAAGGAATTTTTTTCTTCTACTGAAGAAACTCTTTCTTATTTCCTGCCTGTTTGGGAATAACACACTGATTTCATTGCAGGTACTTCTGACTAGCAGAACTGCACCAGATGAAACGAATTATGTATTCCTGCATTCAGTGGGTTTAAATTAGATGTTAGGAAGAAACACTTTACTCAGTGTGGTGAAACACTGGCATAGGTTTCTCAGAGAAGCTGTGGCTGCCTCATCCCTGGAAGTGTTCAAGGCCAGGCTGGACGGGGCTCTGAGCACCCTGGAATAGTGGAAGTTGCCCCTGCCCAAGGCAGGGGTTGGAACAGGATTATTTTTAAGGTCCCTTCCAAGCCAGACCCTTATAGGATTCTATGATATCCATTTTTCTGCAGAAGAATTGGCTTATGTTTTTTCTTAAATAAGGGCCTTCATGCCATTTTTGTAACAAGTTTGTACCATTTTTGTCATGAATGTTTGTAGCAGCACAGAACCACAGGGTGTCTGGGAGGAAACATTGCCACCACAGTATAGATGAGCCAGTGACCTACCAGTGTCCAAACTTGTTGCAACAATTTTTGCTTCACCTTTTAACTTAGGTGAAGCATCTGAGTGAAGTAAATAGTTGGTTCACACTTGGTCTGTCATGAAAGGGGTGGGTGGAGGTGGCAGTGTTTTTGTCAGTCATGGTTAGAGCTGCAAAATTCTCTTTTGGATATTTTAGTGGTAAACATCATGTGGGGATGGGTGAGGAGAAAATGCAAACTGCAGCAACAGCTCTCCTGGTTTGTTTTCTTGTTGTTATTCATCGGCTCTTTCTCTAAATTTTTATTGTTGCTGTCTATAATTTGGTTTTTTGTAAGAGATGGAGAAAGACAGATAAAATGCACATCAAGAAATGTCCACATAACGTTCCTGAATTCAGCTTTATTTGATTGTTTTCTGTGTAATATCATTGTTGCTTGGAACATAATTCTCTTCATGCTAGGCACGTATGAGTCTTACTTTTCATATACAAATTTACCCATAAACTCAGTACAAAACCCTGGGAAAGAGACATGGCAAGGAAAACAAGTCAAATCCAGCATTTAATGGGTTATCCTCTGGCTCTAGACACCATATGTAAGCTTTCCAGAGTGAGGGCTTGGGGCAGGTATCCTGCATCTTGGTCCATTCACAGTCATTTCCAACTAAAATCATTAAATCAAATGCAATTTGCAAGTAAGTAAACAGTTGTCACAGGAGCCTTAATCTCAGGAGATGTTGGCAGGCTGACAAAGAGGTGTTGCCTCAGCAGCAGGAATTTTCCTTCCGGCCTAACCCTAACCTTGGAGGATTTTACCTCAGTTTGAGGACACATAAAATCATACTTGCACTGGTCGTCTATGGGGTGGTGATTTCAGTACCTCACCTCTCAGGGAGTGCCAGATCAAGAGATTGACGAGAAATTCAGACCACCTCCCCTCTGGACTGTCAGGTCCTCACTCCTCTTGCAGTCAGTTGAGAAAAACTCACATCTCGATGAAAGAGGGCATCAGTTATTGTAGATAAGGAAGGTCTCCAGACTGTGGAGTCCTACACATGAACATGACCTGCCTGGGACAGATCCTGATCCATCCAGCCCAGTGCCCCTCTCCAGCTAAATCCTAAATCAGAAGATGAGGACACCATAAAGAAGAACTAAAAGCTTCATGGCAGACATCAGTTAAATATATTGTGACTCCCATCTTGCTTCCCTTCTCAGTGAAAGGTGCAAGAAATTATTCTGTATTAAATCTTTTTGCTACACAAAGGAACAAGCTTAGATTCCCCAGATGATTTTGGGAAATTCTAGTTACTATAAACTCTGGTCAAATCATTCCAGTTAGGAAAAAAATCAAGAACAGGAAGAAAAACAACTGATGCTTTTTAAAAAACTTTTTTCTTTTTGGTAGTGAATGTGAAGTGACCCAGAAAATCAATTATTTCCTCTAATACAGAGTTATAATCCTCTCGAACAGCTAGAATTTAGCTTAAGCCTTGAAGTACAAGGTTTAATATGCCTTCCAATAATTTATTGTCTTTAATTATGGTTTGTATTGTTATCCTTGGTATCTGTATATGAATGGCCAATCATTTTTTTAATATGGTCTCCTTAGGGAACAAAGTGCCTGAGATGACATTATCTGTGTCTTGTATCTTGCTACCCGTTCTATAGTGAGAACTTGTGGGTTTAGGCCAATTTCAACCATAATTGACAGAGAAGCAGAGATACCAAGCTACCAAATCCTGAAAAGTTTGATTGTAAGACTAGCCTGTAAGTAGAACAGAATGAATGAATGATGCCAGGAAAGCTGCACAGAAGGAAAACTTCATAGAAATCCAAATTTAACAAAGATCTGACCAACGATTTTACTTTATAATGTACTAGGAAACTAAATTCAGACATCCTTCGTTTGCTTTCTTTAGGCCAAGCTATTTATTTTGTAATCTTGTCAAAACCTGTGTTTAGCAATTTGGCAGCAAGTTGTTCCCCAGGTTGGTAGTAGAAGCTTGAACATGGAATGGTTTGAGTTGGAAAGGAACTTGGAGATCATCCAGTTCCATCCTCCTGCAGGGACACCTTCCACCCAGCCAGGTTTCTCAGAGTCCCATCCAGCCTGGCCTTGAACTTCCAGGGATGAAGAGTCCACAAACAATCTGGGCAACCTCTGCCAGGGCCTCACCACCCTTACAATAAAGAATTTCTTGTTAATATCTAATATCCCTATGATCCTACAGACATTTCAGATGTACCTTTTATGTCACAACCCAGTTAGTCTGTGCTTGTTGGTAAAGAATGGAGGCTTTTCTGGATAGTTCTGAAAATAATCCAGATTTTTTGTTTTATAGTTTTATTTATTCATAACTCAAGTATTTTGGTGTCCTGGACAACTTGATCTAGTGGGCAGCATCCCTGCCCATAATGGGGTGATTGGAACTTGATCATCTTCAAGGTCCCTTCCAACCCAAAACGTTTCATGATTCTGTGATTTCCCTGCATGCCTTCATTCATTTCACACCTCCTTCCTATGGCAGTTCCAATTGTACCTATTACATTTCTGTGCTTCTACCTTCTTTTTAGCTTCCTTCCTGTCCCCATTCCTCAGTGCAATACACACATTTAGTAGCTCCATGAGTAGCCTCAACAGAAGATATTTTAAGAAACATACATTTGCACTGGAGGTCTCCTTTCCAAATACCTACCAGGCCCAGTGCTGCCTGGTTTACATGAATTAATGGCATCACTGCCTAAGGTACAGAAGCTCTGAGAACTAATCTGCTGCTCTGCAATGATTTGGTTCTTATTACATTGCAATGATTAAGGCTGCGAGTTGAAAAAAGTGTTTAAGTGCACATTAAACATGTGCTTAAGTCTTAATGGTGATAATAATAATAAAAACACTCCCAGTCCTACAGCTGTAAAATAGGGGAGAGAAACATGGGCTGCATACTGGAATCATATATTTTTATCCTAGATTAAAAGTGCAATGTGCAATGAAAGATGAGATGAGATGAGATGAGATGAGATGAGAGGAAATGGCTTTATACCAGCTTTTGTAGTACCACAGGACAGTGTTATCTAATTCTTATATTTTAAAGACATTATTAAAAAGTAAACCATCTGATTTGACTTCCTGTTCCATCTCTTCCTGTTAGGCTGTAACTTGTGTTGGACTAGCACATTTCTACCTGGAAGGTGACTCAATTTAAATTGAGTAGCATGCATCAGGAAATGGAAACTCCATCATTCCTTTCTGTAGTTTCTTAATCAGCCTCATTGTTAAAAAGATATGTGCTTTCTTTCTGAGATGAACAGGTCTAGCTTTCATATCCATGACTCTTGTTATCTGCTTTCTGACAGATTAAACTGCCCTTTCACATCTGGTGTTTTCTCTATTATACAGTGTAATCAAAGCATTTTTCAGTCCTCTTTCATATAGACTAAATAAATAGAGTTCTTAATTTCTTACACCATCAGGCATTTTCCCCACACCTCCAGTCCTTCTGATGTTTTCCTTCTGTGTCCCCTCCACATTTTCTCCACAGCTCCAGTCCCTCCAATATTTTCCTTCAGTGTCCCTTCCACATCTACAGCACCCAACCCAAAACAGGATTCCCACATTTCATGCACAGACCTCCAGATCAGGGGGAGCTGCTGATCTATAGCAAGGAACTCTTCCAAAATTATTCTGGCTTGGCCTAATTTTTTTTTTATTTTTTCTCAGACAAACTTTTAATGGGCAGAAAACAGGGTAAGGGAGCAATGATCCAGCAGGTGTGAAGGTGGAAGAAGCCTTTGCTTGGGTACAGCAGCCTTGTACCCTGGCTCCATCCAGGACATCCCATCTGACTGTGCCATCAGCTCGCCTGAGGGAAACGGGCTGGCCAGTTATTGTCAATTACATCAGGCTAATTAAGCTTTGATTTACAGATGTCATTTCACATAGTCATTTTATACTTGGGAGAATGTGGTTTGATTATCCCTTACTGTTGCCTTATCTTCAATAGCTACAAATGCTATTAGCAGTTGTGCAGCAACTTATTCATTTTTAACAATATAACAATAAAGCCTATACCATGGTTAACCATGCAGGAAATGTCACTTGCAAATTATCATTTCCAATTATTCAGTATTAATTTAAGGGACACGGTTATCAGTCCAGTTACAATTCTTTTCTTTATATGACCTTCTATTTAATAGCTAAAGATTTCTTTTCTTTTCCTCTTTATTTTATTTTTCCTTTCTTTAATTTCTTTTTTCTTTTCTTTTTCTTTTCTCTTTCTTTTCTTTTCTTTTCTTTTCTTTTCTTTTCTTTTCTTTTCTTTTCTTTTCTTTTCTTTTCTTTTCTTTTCTTTTCTTTTCTTTTCTTTTCTTTTCTTTTCTTTTCTTTCTCCTCTCTTCTCCTGTCCTCTTCCCCTGTCTCTTTCCCTCTTTCTCCTCTTTACTTATCTTCTTCTCTTGTCTTCCCTCCAATCTGTGCAATCAGAAATTGAAATTGAAATTCCTAGAAAGATTCCCTACCTCTTGTCTAAAGGGCAAGTGTTGCAAAGTCACAGAAATTGCCTAATCCAGTTCAGTGAAAGGATACTGATGTCCATTTATGAAAGGCTGAAAAGCTTCTTTCTCTGCTATGTGATATTCCAATTGTTTTAACCATGTACTGACAAATAACCTGAGGTTATGTTTTTGTTATTATTGAGATGAGGAAGAGGAAAGAAAAAAACCAAGAAATCAGGTTGTTGACACAGCACTGTATTAACCAGTCTGAAAGCTCTGGGAGCCTCAGTGGTTCTTCAGGCTGCCTGGGCAGCAGAACTGGCTGAGAAAACCCTTGCTGTTAAAAAACTCTTCCTGTGGCCTTTTTTCTCCATAGTACCTGCCTCCTGTTCCTGGGAGGACTGACAGTGTGGGAGACATGGAGCTTCTTTCAATACAAGTTCAGGAGTGCCCCATCTTGGTCCTTTCACCCCAAGTCTCTGCCACCCCTCTCAAATTTGTTTGTGATTACTGTGGTAGCACATCTCTCCCCAGCAGAGCAGCAAGGTATCTAGGTCATGTTTCTAGGAGGGATAAAGCCAGGCTCTCTCAGGGCTGAGCTGTGAGCTTTCACTTCCTAAATGACTGTTCAAACCAGTGGGCTATTAAGCAGGGGAGATCATACACCACTGGCTGGGTTTGCAAAGCAAAGCAGCTAAAACAGCATTTTGTGAGGGCCCTGATCCTATTAGAATATTTTAGGCAAGCTCAGGGAACACCCACACAGTCAGAAGGACCAAAGTCCTTCTCCACCTAGCTCAGGATCCCAGTGGGGATTAGGCATAGGCCAACTCTTCCACTGCTAAATTAAGTGGCTAAGAAGAAATGGGATATTTGAATCTGGAATTGCCTACCTTCATCAGCTGCAGAGGGAGCCCAAACAACTGGCTTAGCCCAAATGCTCAAATACATATCAATAGATAAGACACATCTCCCTTTTAGTCTCAGTACCCCATTTGTAAAATGAGAAAACTAAGGTTACTTTCTTCTGTCATGCGGTTATTATTGGAATAAAACTAACTGAGAGTTTCTTTTGTACTGTTAGGGCAAGGTTAGAAACTATCCAGAAGCAGCAGTGCTCTGGGGAAGAAGAAATATTTTTAAAATCAATTAATTTGCTCTGGGAGAACGAGAAGGAGGGATTCATTCTTTGCTTTGTGTCTAACACATCAATTTTGCTGCTGTCTGTTCAGGCCCAGCTTGTTCCTTGGAGCCAATGATCAGAGATGCAGCAGAGCTGGAATAGCTCCTTCTCCTGCACTTTCTGCTGATGGATGAGAGGACACCTTGCCTCTGTAACAACCGGAGTCTCTCCTTATCTACACAAGGAAGATCCAGGGAACACCTTATTTGGGTGCCAAGGGAGATTAAGATTAAGCAGATCTACAGGACAAGCTCCCATAAACCTGCAGAGATCTGGGAGAAGCAAGGGCAGCTCAGGCTTATGCAAGACCACGCCTAACACAGGGTGAGCAGCAGCAGACGTTGTCAACTCATCAGTGAAGGGTGGCAGGTCCCCTCTGTTCTCTCTCAGGAAGTTTTGTATAAACATAAACTCATTTGTGGTCGCTGAGTTTGAAACGATTATTCCCACAAACAGACCAATAGGAAGCAGAAATAGACCGAATGTGTACTTTTCAGTTTGTGGTCTCCCCTGGGTTTAAATACAGAGAGAGAGTTAAAATGAATGACAACATTACACCTGACGACGATTAGGAAACAAGATAAGCCACCCCTGTGTTTATCTTTGACAGCCATTACAACACTACGTAGCCAATATGTAGTTCAATCAGTTCTGATGACACTTTCTTTCTCTTTTTATGATAAGAACCGTTAGGTTTAATTCCTGCCAAGTAAAACGAGCCTAGATATTGGCGGCTGCGATAAGAGTAGCTCTGCCTTTGGGCTAATAACAGTTGATACACCTATCGGTCCTAAAGCAGTTTGCAAATGTTAATGAATTTGATTATCATTTTCCTCTAATTTACACAGGGATTTATTGAGGTAACCAGACAACTAAATGTGCCACTAGGCACTAATGGGTTTTTAAAAAGTCCTTTGGACATTTAACTGTCACAGAGAGTCAAGAGAACACTTGAACCCACGTACAGATCCTGCCAGGCAGCTGCCACCTGAACACCACTGGATTCATTTCAGCACCCACCTTAAAGCGGTGTTAGCCTTACACTGTCCTAGAACCCAGGAGCTTGTAGTCTGAGAATGGAACAGGAGGGAAACAGGGAAGTTTGCAGGGCTAATGAGGCAGTTCTGGTCATCCCAGATTGCTGTGCCTGCACAGAGCCCTTGTCAAGCTCTCTGCTGTCAAACCCTGTGCAACGAGCTCTACATCACTTACTGTGGAAGCAATTTCACATAGCTCAGGCAGCTACAACTGCTGCTCCTGCATCAGGGGTTAAAGTTAAATAAACTAATTCTTTCACTAGTGACGCACTCCCACTTTTGTCCTAACTTTTCAATTCACTCCAGGGATGGTGAGAAGGACAGGAGTGACTCCTTAATGAACAATGAGTGAGATTTAAAAAGCAACCAATTACAATGCTGTGTTTAAACCTGCACTGTTTCAGGCTCCCCATGCATCACTATTTGCATGACTGAGCTGCACAAGGGCAGGCAGCAGGCTGGAACTGGGGGAGACAGGCTGGCTTTTGACATGCACATTTCTTTTTGCAGCCTTCCTGTGTCTGTGGTCAAGGAGCTTAAGATGATGCCCAACTTCCAGGGGTGTAAAAATAACTTTTAGTTGTAGAGAACAAGTCAGAGAAAACCTAATGTGGCACTTCACTCTTTTTCCACCCAATCAGATACAGAAGGATTGGTGGGGAATCTGTAATTTGGCTTGTGTAGTTCACCTTACACCTCAGTAAACCTTTCTCAGGTAATCAGATATTCATAATACCATTCTAGTCCATCAATGTGTCATTTCAGGAGATGGGCAGGATGTTTACTGGCTCTCTAAGGCTAGACAGGGGATTTTTTGGCCAAAGAACATGGGAAGAAGCTTATCCGTTTAGTTACTTTGAATTTGGTAGTAATTTGCTGTTTTCATTGCTTTGTGTCAAGAAAAGAGGCAAATAAAGAAATTGTCACTTTTACCACTAATGGAATTAGAAATTGTTATAGTCAAGGCAGTAACCAATGCCTTGTTCATGGTATGGGTTATGACTTAGCTAATCATGACTTATCTAAACAGTGTGACCTTTAATTATCTGCAAGTGTAATTTCCAAAAGCCTCCCATGTACTGTAGAGTTTAGGTCTCTCTCTGAGCTGTCCTTAGGCAGATGCAGCTTTTAATCCAAAACTCATGATTTTGTCACAATTTGGCAGCAACAAGAAGGTGCTGTGCTGACATATCTGGAAATGTAAGCTCCTTCAGACCTTGTTTACAAGGAATGTGGCTGTGGGTCTTACACATCCAGAGGAAGTGGAAACTGAATAATTTGACATCAGCGGAGGAAGAGAGGACCGTCCCAGGTGCTTCATGTGGCACACGGCTTTGTGAACCTGCACCAAAAATCAGAGCTTTGGGTAAGCACACAGACAGGCACCTGAATGCCACAGAGATTGTAAGACAGATATCAACAGCATATCCTTCCACAGGATGTTTTTTAGCTGGCAAATCTCACACAGTAAGGCCTTGCTAACCCACATGGAGTCAGCCCTATTGGCTGTCTCGTGGTGAGTATAGAAATGCAGCACTGAACAAGGTGATGCAAGGAGGCTTTCCCCCTAAATGAAATGAACGTCCAAAAATCTATCCCTCTTGTTCTGAGAGTTGTGCAAGGAATTTTTGCTTGAATCCATGGAAAAATATTGCAACAGCTTTTGTCAGACCAGAAGCCTGGTGTCGTTACTCCAGGTGTGGCTCAGTCAAACTGAGACAGCCAATGATAGAATCACAGAGTCACAAAACATTTTGGATTGAAAGAGAACTTAAAGATCATCCAGTTCCAACCCCCTGCCAGGGGCAGGGACACTTTCCACTATCCCAGGTTGGTCAAAGCCCTTTCCAACCTGGCCTTCGACAGCTCCAGGGATGGGGCAGCCACAGCTTCTCTGTGCCAGGGCCTCACCCCACAGAGAGTAAAGAATTTCCTCCTAATATCTGATCTAAACCCACTCTCCTTCAGTCTGAAGCCATTCCCCCTTGTCCTGTCACTCCATGCCCTTCTCTAAAGTTCCTCTCCAGCTCTCTTGTAGATCCTCTTTAGTGCTGGAAGATGCTCTGAGGTCTCCCTGGAGCCTTCTCTTCCCCAGGATCAACAGCTCCTTCAGGTCCATTTCCTTCTTGATCCTAACTAGATAAGGTCACTCCTAAACAGATTTATGTTCAGGCAGACCTCTGGCCGCTGCCTTTCCCCAAAACCAAAATACCTATTCAATATTCCTTCCAAAACACGGGAGGCATGCAGAAAATTGAAGTAAAATATATATGTTCATGAAAATGAGGTGAGCAGATTCTTAGAAACTGCAGCTGTTTCTTCCTTCTGTCATTCACAGCAATGAGAGTGGAGGAGCACTAAGATCTATTGAAGCAAACAGAAGAATTTTGAAAGATATGGATTGGTGGAAAAGGCATAAATTTGGAAATTAGGACAAGAAAGAACAACTGCTATATCAAGATTTCTACTTCCACTCCTGGAAGACTAAAAGCAGATCAATACCAACAGGTACAATTAAGAGATCCCTTCACTATACATACCCCTCCTCTCAGATTCAAAGTTTTTTCCCAGGTGGCTTTGTGGCACCATTCCTAAATTAGATAAATGCAAGTCAGAGATAATTCAAGCCAAATGTTTCCATTGGGATTATTAACATCATTATTTCAGAGAATAGTGATTTCATCTCATCAGTATATTTTTGAAAAATTAATTGTGATAAAATCAAAATGTATTTATGATTTACAACAAAAAAATTCTTGTGTTCAGTGTTGTTGCCATATTCAAAACATTTCCATTTCAGTCCAGAATCAGATTATAAATCAAAACAGACAAGTCAAGTCAATGAAGTAAAAATGAAATTTTCAGTTCTACTTATCCTACACATCATTTCAGAATTTTGGCCATGCTGATATTTTTTCTTTTTCTTAAAAATGGAAGACAGAAAAAAAATAATGATTTGGAATTCCCTGTAGTATAATAATCCTGACTTCCCATTTCAAGTGCTTCACTCTTGCAATATTTCCAGCTCAGATCCCCATCAGCTGAACTCTTGTCCTTACAGATAAGGGAAGTGACTTTCTTAATTTTACATCTATTTGGGATAGTTCTAGAAAAACAATTATTTATAATACTTTTAATTCCCTAAAGCTACTTTCCAGAATTCAAATCTCTCTCATAGTCTGGAGAAAACCTTGTTTGATAATGGATAGGAAGACAGTGAGGCAAAGTTGCTGATACAGCACTGGAAAGAATTGGTGCACAGAGCTGATCTGTGTTTATTAATTTTTTATCAGGTCCTTTCCTCTCTCCATTCTGTGCAAGGAACATAAGTGTGCATTAAAATGGAAGCAAATTAGTGATTCACTGAACTCAGGGAGACTACACTCCTGCTTAGGGTTGAACATGAGTCTGAAATTAAAGTTAATCGAATCCAGCCAGATTTACAAAAGTTTTTAAATGCCTGAGGATGCAAACAGTGCAACCTCTCAACCCTTACTCTAAGTGCATCTTTTCTTTTATTAATTTTTACCATGAGTGCAGAGAAGACCGGCTGCACACAGGATGCAGGTAGATAACACAGATGAATTCATTTAAGTGCCGCAGCTGGGGTGGTCTCACTCCTTCTTTCCTACTCCTTCACCCCTTCCCTACATCCTTCCACCACTCCCTTCAGCTCCCAGGGCACCTCAGGTCCCTTTCCGAACCAGATCAGCTCTGAACTGGCAGGAAAAACTAACACAGCAACAGAACTGAGCTGGTTTTTGCCAGGTTACAGAAGAGCAGTAGCTCTGCAAAGAGTTCAGTGTCTTTCAGCATGTGAAAAGGTTGGGTTAATAAAATCAGCAGTTGGACTCAATGATCTTAGAGGTCTTTTCCAATCTAAATGATTCCATTATTATCTGATGGTGCCCAGGAATGGGAGGAAGGAAAAAATGGAAGAGAAGGAGAGAGAGAATCCTGTTAGATTAACACAGAGACAGGAGTAACACTACACCATACACAAAGCCTTGTAATTGCTACTCACACCCTGGTTTCAGAGTAAAATTTAACCTGAAGAGGCTTTGTCTCTTAACAAAAATAACCACAAAGTTCAAAAAGGCATCTTTTAATGTTTTTAGAAGATTGTGCTGAATAATAGATGTGGCTTCATGTTTGAAACTTTGCCTGTTTAAACATGATATGACCACAATCTTGTTTTTGCACTTGTAATTTAGTTAGAGAAAGAAACGCAGAGAAAAATAAACCTGTAAATGTTCATTAATGGCTGTGTAAACAGTGAGTACTGGCTTCACACTAGATATTTTTTGCAAATATTCAGAAAGTAGGACATGCAGTTCACAGTGAGCTATTACTGCAATGCCTGGATATTCCTAGATGGATATTTTATCAGCACTTCCTGGGAATTTGCAGCCACGGTCAGCAAAGTATGTTTCAGCAATCCATCAGCTACTCTTCTCTACTGTCCCCCACTACTCTACTCTTGTGAGACCTCACCTGGAGTACTGCACCCAGCTCTGGAGCCCCCAACACAGGACAGACATGGAAATTTGGAATGAGTCCAAAGAAGAGCCACTAAGTTTATCACAGATGTTGGAATTAGATGATGATTAAGGTCCCTTCCAACCCAAACCACTCCATTATTCTATGATTTCCATGTGATGCCTCATTCATTTTGGCAGATTTAAAAGTGTCTCTAAACTGTTGGGAAAAAAAAATCTTTCAATAATTACTCAGCTACTGTATGACTTTGCACAAGGTATGCCACAGATAAGTCATCATTTGTTTTTGAAAGCTGTGTAGCAAAAAAATTTTCTAACACTTTTCCTCATCCTCCAAAAGGGTTTCAGAATTACAGAAGAGATCTCACTTTGTCAGTCCTCAGCATGTGCTGATGCTCGTTCTCACAAGGAGAGAACCGCAAGGCTTGACAAATATTTTCCAGGCTTTTAGGGTTATGGTTGATATTTATTATTTTATATTTACCACTTTTTGCATTGTAATGGATGACTGCCCCATTCTGTTGAACTGTGCATCTCAATAGCTGGTAGAGAGTGCAGCTTGTTGTAGCTCTAGAGGCCTTGGTACAATTCCTGAGGCTGAGATCATCCCATCCCTGCTGGAGCTGCAGCTGGTCTTCTTTGGGTTTACATCAGACACCTTTAAAAATCAGCCAAAGGGACTTTGGAGAAAAATCTGTGAGATCCTGAGCTGGCGTACCCCAACTGTACTTTTTGCAGCCTGCTTTACAACTGTAACAAATCCTCTCTTTTTATAAATTAATAGAAAATCCTACTCCATAAGGCAGCAAAATTCCTTCTTTAGGGTGCAACAAAGATGGCCTTCATTTGTGTCTGACCTGAGTAGGGATTTTGGTCTTCCTTTGGAAGCCACATTTCAGGTGTAAAACTCCCAGATGAAGTTGTGCCAAAGGCAGAGAGTGGGAGTTATGTTTTTCAGGCAGGGAAATTTACTTCTTAATGTTCAATCCATGTATAGTCCTTGAACAATGGGCTGGCTTCTTTTCCCCCTCTGGCAATTGAATCACGTTGTACTGTAAATAATGTGCTGCAGCGTGGTCCTTCCCCTTCCTAAGGAAAGAGAAAAAGGAAAAATACAAACCTCTCCCATAGCTGGCTATGCTGATATTATTACTCATTGACTGCATCAGCACAGGTCTACATTAGGCACTTGTCAAAATCGCTGCCAAGAGAAAGTTTTCATTTTCATCAATTTATTTTTAGTAGAGCAGCTGGGAAATCCAGTGACTGGCTGAGTGGAGACCTGGAGATTGGAGTGGATAACCACTTTTTCCAAACGCACCACAGGCTCCCTCTGCCTAAAAGTGAAACCTCTCCCCGGGAACTTTCATTGACCAGGCTGGACAAGAACAGCCCTTTTCTTCCCAGGCTGCTGGGACTCTGCCCAGCTCTAAACAAAAAAGCCCAGTTAACATGAGTGAGGTTTATTTATCTGTCCCACCTACTGTGGTGACACAGGGGACAGGGGTGTTGGACAGTTCAGGTCACATCTGCCAGAGGTGTTTGCAAAGCCATGGGAAGAATTTGCCACATTCATTGGTCTTGAATTAACCACCATGTGGTTCCTCTCAGTTGCTGCTTTCTAGGATAAGCCAGAAACACAGGATCTTTCTATACTCACCAAAGAACATAGCACCCCAAAATTTTATCAGCTTGCCTCTTCCAGCCGCTTCATTTAGGACAGGACAATCATCCTGGGGAAGTGTTTGTTGTTTCCCATTGATTACAGAGGATCTGGACATCAAGTATGACCTAAACTTCAACTTGGGGAGAGGGGTTCTCCCTAAAGTATGACTTAATATTGTTGTCCTTGTGGTAGCATCAACAATGGTGGCACAGCCATCATTTTGCTCTGCAAAAGTGAATGAAATCAAGTTCCAAAAAGTGATTTGAAAGGCATTGCTCCTCATGTACTTTCTTTGGGCCAACAACATTTCACTTGCTAGGCCAGTGAAAACTAAAACAATATTAGCCAGGTTTTCTACTACTTAGGTGAGTTCTCCAGTGTCTAATATCATTGCTGAGTTTAGATCAATGTTTTTCTCTTTAGGTTAATGTCTCAGTGAGAGAGTTGATTTGTTGAGCTCTTTTCTCAGGTTTTGTAGAAATGTAATATCTTTGAGTTATTATTGCTTTTCCCTCCTGATTTCCCCCACTTCAATTTAATGTAGCAAGTTAGTATTTCCTTGTCAGTGAAAAGAAATAATTTCTGTGGGTTTTTTTGTTGGTTGGTTGGTTGGCTGGTTTTTATTACTATTATTTGAAAAAAGGCCAATAACGGGGACAAAATAACACACAAGAGAAACCCAGCTTGCTAAATGAAACCCTCCACAGCTGGTGATTTGATTTACAAACTCCCAGGTTGCTTTACTGTTCTCCATCCTCTCACTTTCCCCCCACTGGACCCAAAACCCCAGATGCAGTAGGGCAACAACCCCATCAGCCGTGTATGCTACTCCTGTCTCATGACAGTGGAGAAATCACAGTTTTTGGCTACCTGTGATAGGGAAAGAGATTCCATGTCAGGAACATTGAGCCAAACTGGTGTCTCTCAGATGCAGAAGAATGGTTTGACTTGCCGAGATTCGTGTCAGTACCGATGGAAACTTCCAGTGTCATAGCGGGAAACAGGAGCTTTCAGAGATCCAGCAGAAGACTTCCATGCCTCATGCCTACATAGGTCTTACCTACAAAGAGTTGCTGAAATTGGTAAAATTTTATTGATTAAAATATAGTCAAACATATTAATTTAAAATATATTAAATAAAATATAAAATAAAATGTCTTTAAAATTAGAAGTCCCTGCAGAGGAACTTTTTACAAAGGCAACTAAGGGCAGTGGCTTCAAACTGACAGAGGGCAGGTTTAGATTAGATATTAGGAAGAAATGCTTTGCTATGAGGGTGGTGAGGCCCTGGCACAGGTTGTCCAGGGAAGCTGTGGATGCTCCATCCCTGGAAGTGTCCAAGGCCAGGCTGGATGGGGCTTGGAGCAACCTGGGATAGTCGAAGCTGTCCCTGCCCACAGCCGGGGGTTGGAACAAGATGGACTTTAAGGTCATTTCCTACACAAATTCCATGAATTTTTCATTCTATATGGACTTTATAGCAACCACATAGTCCTTCACAAGATAACCTAAATCAGCCTGAAAATTACTGTTGTTATATTTTCCATGGAAAGCTGGGGACAATTATTCTGTGATCTGCTGTGAACTTTTTGTGACGCGCTGTAAATCTTTTGATTCAGAAAAACTACATTTCCATTTATAAAACTCATCCATCAGAAGAGGTGTTTCAAATTTTATTTTTTTCTAAACCAATATAAGCAATGCAAGCTCCATTTAAATTTCTGACTCTTGTGTAGGACCTGACAATACTTGGTTTTCTATGTGTTTAATTAAATGATTAAAAGTCTTATGGGCAGGCAAAGTTTTAATTTTTCAGAACATCTGCAGCAATGATTTGTAAGTACAGCATCAATGTGACCTCCATGTGATGAAGAAACTTGAAAATTAAAAAAAACAACTTTCAGTGAAATTATGGGGCAAGTAGTTGTAATGCGAGTATTCATTCAGTACTGCAATAATAAAAGATTCAAATAAATCCAAGTGAAACATTAAGCAGAACTTTGTGTGGATGTAGGAGGGATGCCCTGGGGAGCACACTGAGGTTATGCATCATTCACAGAGACAGGACGTTAAACACACACACACAAAAACGCAAAGTTAAAATATTGTAAAGACTTTGCCGTAAACCTGCCAGAAATCAGGGAAATTTGGAGGAATGATAACTCACAAGGGGTTTGATTTGACTCTCACTCATGCTGACTCCACATCAGTATCATGCATTTGACGTCCCAGGCTTTGCTATCAATTCACACCAGTTTAGGAAGAACCAGGTGTTGCCCTATTAACTGTTGATGTTCTGCTACTTAACTGTGACCTGAAGACCATAATTGTCATCAAAGGGACCTCTTCATTTCAAGCCTTTATTTTGATTAGTTCAATATTTGGAGAGAAAAATGACCCCATGTGTGCAGTCTTTCATGTTGTCCTTCGGTCCCTGAATTATTTTCATTATTAAAAAATGGCATGCAGTGAAAAATATTCCCATAGAAACATAGAATCACAGAATGATTTGGGTTGGAAGGGACCTTAGAGATCATGTAGTTCCAGCCTCTCTGTCATGGGCAGGGACACCTTCCACTAGATCACATTACTCAGAGCTCCATCCAACCTGGCCTGGAACATTTCCAGGGATGAGACATCCACAGCTTCTCTGGACAACTTGTTCTGGTGCCTCAGCACCCTCACAGTAAAGAATTCCTTCCTAATATCCAATATATCTTGCTTCTCAGCATTTCCCTTCAATCTTATTAGCTTGGGCAAAGCTCCATCCTAACATGATTTCCAGTGCAGAGCTGGCCTACATCCAGCCAGCTTGGAGTGGAGGCAAAATGAGTTTCATCCATTTGTGTCCATCTATGTCAATGTGCCCTAACTGAGAAGCTTTGAGCTAAGCCATCCTAACTGTCAGAGATATTTGGAAAGAGAGGGCATATTTTTCTCCCTGAGAAAAATCAGAATTGCTTGCCTGTGTAAGAGTGACTTGTGGTTTGTGATGAAGAGGCCCTGTCAAACTAAGGGCCAACTGGTGATTAAAAGCCACTTTCCATTTACTGGACCAAGAACTAGTGTAAAGTAGCAACTGGCTTTTTTTATTGTGTTACAAATTTAATGAACTTTATTTTCCACTATTATGAAATGCTAAATTCTGAAAAAGGAAAGACTTCTGTGGTTTATGTGTTTCTAAAACTAGAAACTATTATTTGTAGGCGTGAGACATTTATTACTAATTCTGGAGGGGCCCTTTGTGAACAAGTTGCTCTCATTCAGTAGCTGAAGCTCTACACCTGCTTCCAAGTAAGGCTTTTGGAGGAAGAAATGCTGGGGAGAAGAGACAAAAAGGAAGAGAACCTTATTGAGCACGCTGAGTGCTCCTAGAAGCTGTTGAGTTCTTCCTGTTCTTAAGGTGGAATGATTTTTTTCAAAATAATTTTTTGGCAGAACTCATCTTACCTTGGTTTGGTCATCTGCAAGATAAAATTGGGATTCAACTCCAGAGAAACACCCAGATTTACATGTCTGTGTGTAGATGTTTATTTGTGAATTATGGTCTTAGTTCAGCTGCTCACACATAGGTGTCAACTATAATTTTGTAAGTTGTGGGATACCCAAGCCACTTATACATGTGATAGAAATGACACAAACTATGGGAAGCCAAAGCCCTTCTGGAGAGGTGCTCAAAAACATTTAGGAAAATGCCACAGAGCACTTCAAAGAGTACAAGGCTCCATTTAAGGGCATCTGAATTGAACATGTGTGATATCGTACCTGCAACCAAGACACCTTGGCCCAGGGTATCTGCTGGAGGTGAGGAGAGATCCACTATGATAGCTCAGACAGAACTAAACACCCACTAATCTGCAGTCTGGAGGATGCAGCTGACCAAATCTGTAGAGTAAAATATAACACAGGCTCCACAGACTGTCTTTACTACATCTCCATTACCTCCTAAGAGAAAAAAACCCCCATCTACCACACGTGTAGACTTCCAAAATTCAGTCTCTAACTGAACCCTGACCCAGACATCCCAAATAAATTATTTACTCTGACTTCTATTAAAGTCATGAAGTGAGACAGTGGGTGATTGACCCCACTTATCTTGGACTTCTGCCTTAGGATGGGATAAATCAATCTCCAGAGGTGCCTGTATCTCCCCATTGAACAAAAACTGAGCCTACCCAACCAGATTGAATGCATTGCCTGCCTTTTAGATGATGGAACAGCCCATCCTGTCCATTGACATCTCTTTATTTTCACTGGTATCAGCATTTATTAAATTAGTGGAGGGACAGCCCAAGTCTGAGCATTTCTGGGAAGCCCACCTCCAACATCTTGGAGCTCAGTAATGTAGTTTTCTTTCCCTCAGCCCAGGAACTTGTGGCTCAGAGAGTTCTTGAGCGAGAAATCTATCTTTGTAATCTACAGCCCTAGACGATCTTTTCTTTCACAGATTTGTGCAAATTCTTACCTGATCCATGTGAACTTACTATTGTCCAGACATTTCACAGCAAAAGAAGAACCTCTTCCTTCTGTGTGCTTTGAACTTGTCATCTATCAATTCCATAAGGATCCGTAGTAAACATCCCTTGAAAACATAGACCAGCTGTGTGCCAGTTTAATACAAATTGTTGTCTTAGCTCTAGCAAAGTCTGCTGGGTAACTTAATCAAAGTTGTTATTGTTCATATTGAACCTGAGTGCTCAGGGTGCAAGGAGAACCAGTTTCTCATTGTTTCTACTTTGGAGCCTCCCAGAGAAAAGGATTCACCTCAGATACAAAGAAATTCAATGAAATATACCAGTGACTCATACCAGATGCACCAGAGTTGTAATGATTTGCATTATGAAATCAAGCTCTCTGGCTTTGCTCCAGCTGAAATTCATGTGATTTTTCTTTCATTCCACAAAAAGCAGCCAGATCCTTCACATAAATAAGCATTGCTGTGATGTCTGAAAAGGGAGAAATTTGGAGGAGAAACAAGAGAAATGTAAACAAGGTTGCTTCATAAACTGAATTTGTGTGATTTCTAATGAAACTTTCACCTTGGTGTGCCTGTACTCCTTATAAGGTACTCTGGATATGTGCATGTGCACATAAAATCACTTGTCTCAGCTCTATATTTATGCAGAGACAGGAAGGATGGTTTTGTGGTTGAGAAAGTGATGCGGGACTCGAGAGACCTGGGTATTATTCCAGCACACTTCCTCTGCGATTTTGGGCAAGTCGCATGGGTCCTGATCCTGAAAACACCCAATGCACCTGCTAAAATCAGTTGCCATAAGTGGTGCCAGTGAACAGGCCAGATTAGACATGGAGAGAAGAGGAGGCAGCAAAGAGGCTTTGAGCTTTCCATACTTTAGTTATCCTTCTGTGAAATGGGAGTGTAAATTAATCCTCCGCTCCTTGTTCCCTTGATTCCACTTCTGTGCTCTCTCACAGTAAAGACCCATTGGACGTTTGGACAATAAAGATACCTCAGATGGGCCTTGTAGGACCATACAAGATGTCACCAAAGGTCTGTGATATATCTATTGCTCCTCTGCCTGGTGTGCTCCAATTCCCACACACACATCTCTACTCCCTCTATCTCATCTAACATCTCTTCTTTTTGGTATTTTCTCCCTACCAGGAGAAGAGATGATTCAGAATGTGTGAAGTGCAGGGCTAATATTTCCTAGCCATCCAACATGGAACTGCTCACACTTTTTCTTTCAGTATTCAGGACTAAGTAGACCAAGTTACCTTTGTTTTGGTTTTCCTTTTAATCATTATTCAAATGGCTGCAACAGTGCATGCCTTATGTTTAGTTTAGAAAGTACATTACATCAGTGGTTGTTTTTCCAGTCTTGTGTTCTAAATGTCCTTTCTGCCCTTTCCTTGTCTGCTGTTTTATAAGCAAGCCTGGAAAGAGGAAACGTTTGAGTTACATTACGAGCTGTTCGGTCTGGCTGGGAAGCAGAGCTATTGTCACTCAGCATGGTTTACTCACTTTGACTTCCTCTACGAACCAACAAACCTTTGGCAGTGACTCCAGAGCTGAGTTAATTGTTAATAATTCGTGGCCTGCCTATATATGTCATCTGGATAATTATTGCAGCCTGCCAAGATGGAAGAAAGGGCAACAGCTCACAGGCTAAATCTAGAAAATAAAGATCTTGTCAAAGTGAGGTCTTGTTTGGGGCTGTATTCTGTCCTGTGTTTTGTGATGCTGGAGGCACAGCATCATAAATTTCACTAATTCTCCCATCAGGAGAGAACCTCAGGTGGCTATAGTGCTGTGGAAGCAATTCCCACCCTTCCCATGGACAGGCCTGAGGGCAGCATCAATGGTGCTCTGTTGCTGTCAGCAATTGGTTCATCACTCTAACCAGTAAATTCCATTCACAGGAGAAGAGTCAACAGAATAAGGAATCTCCAGTAATTTCAGTGGAGCTGTTTTTATCATAACCAAGCTGATGATCTGTCCACATATTGCTATTCAAGTCCAAATATATCACTTCTTTAAGCAATACTTGCACAGAAATGTGGGATCAGTAGCAGATGTGGTCACTGGCACTGTCATTTGGTGGATTACTCAGCAAATGTGAAATAATTGCAAGCTAATTTCAGGCTTCATTTAGAGACACTCCTCTCATGCCTCCTCCTGCTCTCATGTCCTTTCCCTTTCTTGATAGACTCACACCAACCTCCCAAAATGCCAACAAAATATTTCCAGTGAATGCAAACTATTGTAATAAATACTAATATTAAGTTTAAATTTTTCTTTCTGGCTGCATATTTGGCAGTAATAACACCAAAATGCACTCAGAAGAAGAGCACATTAGCTTTTTTAAGTGCTCCAAACAACACTGCACAGCCCTGTTACCCACCCCGTGATGTTTATTGCCCCATTTCACACCATCCAACATTTCTCAGTAAAGGAGATAAGGATATTAATTCTCATTAAACCATCAGGATAAGAAATATGCAGACAAAATGCTTCTATCTCAACTGGAATATAAACTAAGCCCTGGGAATAAAAGACTCTCCAACTAATTGCAAGGTTTCTTGTACTTTTATAATGCAAAATTGCATAAAACCCCCTCCCTGTGAAGTAAAAATAAGATACTTTGCAGCTCCCTAGCCTCCAGTAACCAAGGATCTCAAATCTCTTTATAAACATTATAAGCATGAATTAATTTAGACTGCTAACAGCCCTGAAAAGCAGGTACTATTAATCCTTCTTAATGTATAGGTAAAGTGAGGCATCGAGTGATGAAATGAGTTAGTCACTGAGTGAATCAGTAGCTGATCCAAAAATAAATAATTGTAAGTAGCTTTGCACTCTAAAATAAACAGGCTGGAAAAGAGAAGGTATAGGATGGCAGGGGGTGGAAATGAGAGAACAAGGGATAGTAGGGAATCCTAGAAAGTGATATTGTATAAAGACAGTGGCTCTTAAAGCACCTAAATAACTCATACATCGTTATTAGATATTTATTTCCCCAATTTCAGGGATTTGGGGAGACAGGGAAGCTGGTTTTGCTACATCTGTTCTTAAATAAACATGTTTCTCCTAAGCTTTCATTAGAGAGAATTTCAACAAGAAAAGCAGAGTGGAAAAAAGCTCTTCTGGAACACTTTTAGAGGGAGAACCAAGACAAAATGCATGGGAGCAGCTGAATGTGCCATCAGTGATCATAGGCTGGATTCATTGTTTAGTGCAGTCATCTAAGGAGAAGCTGCCAGTGCAGCTTAACCTCAAGGGCCATGCTCTGGCTATCAGCTTTTGGGGAATTCATTCAGTTTTTTCTCTTGCTGACACATGAAGAGTTCATTCTCTCCTTCTGCCACTGATGGAGCAAAAGCAGCATGCCCAACTTCCCAGCTATGCAACCACATCCACCACTCACTTGAAATGTTCTGCCCCTATGTAAAAAGCTCATTTTGCCCTCTCCAGAAGGAGGGGCAGGAAAGGTGATTGGCTGCAGCAGCTCAGTGATAGATTCTTGTGTGCAGCCTTCTTGGAGAAGGAGGCAGTAACTCTGGGACTGATTAAGAGACATTTATGAGATTTGGAGGAAATCACATCCACTTCAGCAAGACCACACAAACGATGACCAGGAGAGCGGCACCTGGTTAGTGTTTAAGTGGGCTTAGGAAAGGGTCCCTTAAAGGAGAAGTTCCCACCCTTCTAAACTGCTGTTCACACCCATCTTTCAGTCCTCCCAAAGGATGCTGTATTAGCAAACCCAATTCATCATGGTCCCTCCTGACCTCAGAATAAACAGCACAAGCAGCACAGGTTTCAACCTCCCTGTTCAACCCACCTTAGCCACCCTACCCTGCAAACTGGCTTCTTCTTGAGCTGAGGCAACAACAAGATCTCCCCACTGGTTTCATTCTCGGGTTAGCTGTTGAGGTGAAGAGCAAGAGGCATTTTCACACAGGCAGGTGCAGAAACACCCGAATTTTTCAGCCCAGGCTCAGAGCTAGCTCCAGTTCAGGCTTTATATTTTGTCAGTTCATTCACAATACTGTTGACTGCATGACACAGCCTCGGGCTCAGAGCTGGCCCCTCACCTTGGAGCGGGGGAAGGTGAGCTTACATCTGTCAGCGCACAGTGGGGATCTGGGATCCCTCGTACTCATGCCAGAAGAGGAGCAGGGAGTGGCACAGCCTGCAGATGCCACATTGCTCTCATGAAATGAAATCTGGAGATGAGGGAAGGTCTGAAAATGCCTTTGATCCTTCTGGTTGAGCTCAGGAATAAACAGGAGCAATCACACAATAATCAGGTGAGCGGAAAGGTAAGAAAAGGTCTGAGTAATGCAGGCTGGATCCATGCTGTCCATGCCCACTTCAGCAGAGGAATGCAGATGACACAGACCCTCCCTCCTCGACTGACTGGCTGCTGTGTACAGGATGTTTTGTTCTTTTCCTTTCCTGTTTTCTCTTCTTTATGGGCTAGTGTTTTTGTTTTGTTTCTTTTCTCCTTTTCTCTTTCCAAACCACAGCTCAGTCCAACATAAATTATTTTCTTTCTTTCTCTTCTTTTTTTTTTTTTTTTTAATTCTATTTCTAGGGCAGGATACAGAGAACACTCTCTAGGAAAAAGAAAGATTTTTGCTCTTCATTTCTTTGTCTCCTCCACTCACCATCTGTGAGTGGTGCTGAGTATGTGATGCCTGAGTGGGATCCTTGTACAGCATGGAAGATATTTGTGTGTTTTGCACTCTGTGAGGCTTGTGCAAAGTTACTTTGTGTTGGGATGTGAGAGCTGGCTTGATGATCCCAGCTCCATCACAGCAGTCTCCTTGGTCACCTCACTGGATGCAGATTTGGCACAAAGAACTCAGCTTCCCAGAAATGTGCCAGCTTGAAGCTGGTGGTGACATCCATCTCTACTTACATCTGCTTCATCCCAGCTGCCTTGGGACCACACTAGAATACAAAGCACAAAGCACCACCTTTTACAGAGCTCTGAGGTAGCTTGTTTGGTTCAGACCCATCCTGCTCAAATTTCATCACTTGTCTGAGCACCTACCTCTCTCTGTCCTTCAACCACATCCTTCTTTTATGCATTTGTGGTTAGTCAGGTCGGGTTTATTGTCCAGTTGATGGGGAAGCACTGAACATGACCTGCGAGTGGGTGTTGACAGCTCCACCAACCCACTTGACACGTGCTCACACTTTTCTCCATCTGAGAGCAGGGCAGAGTTGAAAAGCTGTAAAACACATGAAACCAACATGCAGGTTACCAGTACCAGTAATTCTGTTTGTTTGTCCAGAGTTCACAGGTCAGTACAAAACAGACAACTGTTTTGTGAAAAAAGTGGTGTCGTTGGATGTTCTTGTATTCCCTCCAGGAACACAGAAATCACATGTCTCTGTCAGGCACTGGTGGTTCCTTCTGGCCCTCCAGGCACTGAGAGATGTGTGACAAAGTCTCTCGAGACACAGCCAGAACCAAAACAGCTACAAGGGTGGGCATCCACAGGCACTTAGGAGAGTAGAGAGCACAGCTCCAATTATGAAGATAGGAGCATGTCCCTCCTTCCACGTGTGCTGACTGCAGCTCTCTAACGAACTCTGATGCTATAAGGAAGCAGCTACCTCACCCCTGAGAAACTGGTGGAAGTCCTCACTTTATCTCCTCTTGAACTGGTTTTTCAGTTCTGAAACTTCCCCCTCCCAAAGGTGGCCAGAGAAGGAAAGGGAGACCTTACCTCACCCCTTCCATCTCCTTGCTCCCTACCCCACACGTCAATATCATGCATCCTGTTCTCATCATCACAGTTTGTATTAATGAATGAAACAATCTCCTAGAACAATGGGCCTCCATAATGTCTTGACCACCTGGTGTTTTTTTATTGGCTTCACAGCCAGTACCCTTTTTTTCCTCCCCATAAGAGAATTAGTCAATCCACGAGCGCACGTCTGGCTTTTCGCGCTGCCGCGGGAAGAGGTGGGGAAGGCAGCTCTTCACCAGCGAGTGTTTACGACCTGCTGGGCCTCAGCTGCCGTCACAAATGCTGCCAGATGAGCCCAATCCCACGCATCCCTTTCACCTTCAAAGCCTTTCACCTCTGCATCTCAGTGCACAGGCAGAAAACGAGGCTTATGCAGGGCTCAGGGATAAACCATCCGCACCGCTCCAACAACGAAAGATGTTCTAAAAGCTTCAAGCGTAACCCTGAGCACAAAAGCCCAGCCAAAGTGCAAAGATCAGCAGTATTTCTCAAGCCTGTTTTGAAGGTGCTGTTGAGTCTTCCCATCACTACTCGGAGGCTGCTGCCTATCCCCAAGACCACAATATATTAGCTCCAGTAGCTTTTCAGCGACTCAGCTTTGCCACAGCTTCCTGCTTTTGAGCATACCTCCTGCGCTCGGCTGGAGCTTTGCCAGCCCCAGCTTTTGCTCAGGTTTGGTTCAATCTAGTACAAGATGGGAGTTTGGTAAAGAGTGGCTTTTTGTATTGGAAAAAAAAAAAAATTTCCAACTGCTGCACCTGAAGACTATAGAGGAGCTGCTGTTTCTGACGAAACCTCCTTGCTCCTCTTTTGAGACAGTTCACAGACCCCCATACTCTAAAGAAATGCCCACAATTATATTTGTAACACATTTAGCTAATTGGCAGTGCTGATCCACCAAGCATTCCAAGTGAAGGCAAGCCCTTGAACTAGGTCTAGAGTTTGGGCTTGCCTTCACTTCTGAAAAAACTAGGTTTGAGGCTTTTTCCTCAGCCTCAGAATAACTGAATTGCCTGTCTCAAAGTTGTTTGAGCTAATCTGACATAAAACTATAATGAAAAGAATGGGATTTTTTTTTTTTTACTGGAATGGATTTGTTGAGGTCAGTCCTTCATCCCTGAACCCCACCACACCATGGGTTTGCCTTGGGGCAAATACTGAAGGACCTTTTGCTTGTATTGTTGCTCTGATTAGCAAACTGAAGCTGTGCTGTAACATATTTTCCTAAAGCAAGTTTAAAATCAAGGACATTAAAATATGCTTTACCTTAGGCTGAGAACCAACAGTTACAAGGTCCCTGATCTCAAACTTCATAACTGTGCTAAACTAACAAATACAGCAATGTGCCTAAAAACCCCAGGATCAGACATGTCTTCACCACATCTCCTTCCACAACAACTTGTGCACAGTAAGAGAGAGAGAAATGTGGTTTTCCAGCACTGGTCTCCTTTATGACCCTGGGCTATATTTTTACTACAGTTTCCTCTGCTTGTTGTCTTTGTCCCTACAGCTGGAAGCTCTCTGGGGCAAGGACAAAGTCTCATCACAGGCAGGACCTTGAGCAAGGCTTCTCCTGACATTGCAGTGGGGCAAATTTCCCAAGAAGTTGGTTGAGCAACTAAGGTACGGTGCAAATCAGTGTCCTCGTGTGTCCCAACCACACCCAGAGAGGTGGTTTTACATGGATTAGGGATTACTTTGCTTATCCCTATCGATCTGCAGCTGATTACAAAGCCAAGCTTTCCACGCTGACTCCTGCTCTAGGAACATGAGCAAAGTGGGAGTGAGCAAAATGTCCCACCTTTATTTTGCAAAGGTCTTGCTGGTTTCCTCTAGAACAGAGGATGTTTTGACTGCAGGGGTTTGTGTAGGACCTATACTTTTTAAATTCTGAGGTTTGAGGTTTTTTCTCTAAATTTTTTACAAGAAAAGCAACATAATGAAGACCGAATGAACAGTGGCCAAGATTAAACTAAAATTTTGCCAAGAAATTGTTCTTTTCAGTTATTGTTTGAAGGGTGGGGATCAGTAGGGTCTCCCAGCTAATGAGAAACAGGACAACACTAAACAGCCTCAAGCTGGGGAAGTTTAGATTGGATATTAAGAAAAAATTCTTCACTGGAAAGGTGGTCAAGCATTGGAACAACCTGCCCAAGGAAGTGGTAGAATGACCAATCTTGGAAACGTGCAGAAAACATGTAGATGTGGTGCTTAGGGACATGTTTTAGTGCTGAACTCAGCAGTGCTGGGTTGATGGTTGGACTCGATATTCTTAGAGGTCTTTTCTAACTTGAATGATTCTATGATTTGAAGAAAATCATCTCATCAGCATTTGTCCCTCCCTGGTATCTCTCTCCAGCAGCACCTAGAAAAGTAGTTTATTGACAGAGCAGAAATTATGAAAATTCAAGTGAATACTAAGAAATATTCACCAACGAAAATACAAGAATTTCTTAGTAATGAATGTCTTCATAGTCACACTTGCACCAGGAGACCAGATCCAAATCTGAGAAAAGAGTTTGTCAAGTCGGTGCTGTCACTGAGACATTACCCCAAAATGAAACACATTGGTCTAAACTCAGCAATGATGTTAGACACAGGAGAACTCACATAACATACGTGTTTCTAAAAATAGAGATAAAGTGATATCTGAAGTCTTCAATGTTGATTATCTCCAAGAGATATGCTCTGCTTCAGTCAAGGAACAGTGCACCACGTGACCAGTTTGTACAACCAAACACTTTTAATATTGAATGAATGAAACAAAGAAATGTTAGAATGAAACAGAAGTTAAAATTAATTTTTTCACCAGTGATTCTAGATGAGTGTAATGGTTTGAGTTCATTCTCTTGAGTTTCTGGCTAAACACCAGCACACTTATTAAATTTTATTTAATTTTGCTGTGAGATAAGGATTAGGAGTAGGTAAAGCAGGCTCAAACTTTAAAGAACATAAAGAAAGTTTATTAACAGACCTAAAAAGGAGACAAAAAAATTAAGAACCAGAACAAAACCGTCAGAACACTTTTGCTCCTCCCACCTCTCCATTTTTTCTCAATGACAATACAAAAAACAACACTTTGACTTTCAGTCAGTTTACCACTTCTAAATTAGTCTTTCTTCAGTTCATTTAGGGAGAGGAGTTTTCTCCTGCATTGTCCCATGACAATGAGATAGGAGTAGGCAAAACTCACAGCTTAATATTATTGTGGGACTGTGCAAATATCTAATTTATTAGTTCACTTCCATTTTTAAAATGTAGAGTTCAGTAAAAATTCAGATCAACTCAGAAAGAAAATACTCAAATTTTTGGTGAGTCAACAGAATTCAAAGATTAATTTATAAAATATTGGTTTCATTCAAAATGAATCCATTTCTATATTTTTTATTAATCTTTTAGAGGCAATTTTTTTAACTACATTGACTCCAACTGAAAATCAAAACTCCCTCTTAAAGAAAAATGTCAATATACTTCATTTTAAAACATGAGAATGGAGTTTTGCAGTTCTTCAATAACTTAAGATCTTTTCTTCTGAGAAAGTTGTGTTCTGCAACAAATACCAGCTCACAAAATATTTCTTTCTGCTTGCATTCTTTGCATTTTATAAAATTAAAGAAAAGAATTTAGAGGAAAAGAGTTTTGCTTTAAGATAGCTTTTTCACCTTTACTAGTCTGGACCTAAGGCAGGAACTTGATATTCTGCTCCCAGCCCTGTAATTTTCCAGGTGCCAAACCCACTTCCACCATCCAAACAAACAGAAAATTGATGGTTCCCACCTCCTAATGGAGCAATCCATGATTTGCACACAAGTGGTGTGATCTGAAGGTGTCATGAAATGGGCAGTTGAGGAAGAGACAGGGTCCTACAGCAGGGTAAAAGTCAGAGCAGTGGCCAGCACTGGGTACTGCAAAGAGCAGCCTTCATGGGGGAAAGAGGTGGGTGATGAGGTGCCTCCTCACCTACTGAATATTTTATCTTCCAGCAGGAAAGTATTGAACTACTGCCCTCAGGAAAGAAAAGAGAAAAGAAAGGAACTGAAAAAATAAATCGGAGAATCACAGAATGGACTGGATTGGAAGGGACATTAAAGATCATCTCGTTCCAACCTCCTGCCATGGGCAAGAACACCTTCCACTATCCCAGGTTGCTCCAAGCCCCATCCAACCTGGCCTTGAACACTTCCAGGCATGGGGCAGCCACAGCTTCTCTGGGCAGCCTGTGCCAATGTGGCGGTCAGTGACATGCCAGGGCCTCACCACCCTCACAGTAAATCCCCTCTTGATATCTAATCTAAACACACTCTCAGTTTAAAGCCACTACCCCAATTTAAGCAGAGCAGCTGAAAACTGCATTTTTAATACCTTACCATCAAGTTCTCAGGCCCACTGTACTCTCCACATAAGCCAACCCATTTATACAATGCAGAAATGGGATCATATCAGTAAGAACATAGCTAGTTAATTCCATTTAAGAAGAATCCATTGGAAAAAAGCAAGAACAGAACTGCTGCCATTCTGTTATCGACATAAGAAATCATTAGTGGGTTTGAACCATGATCTCAGACCTCAGCTCTGGTACTAGAACCCTGTATCTGTATTTTTGGCTTTCTAACAGGTGCAACTAGAAAGAAACTAAAATGTCCACACACCCCGCTACACCTGGAGCATGAATTCTTCACCTGGGTCTGGGAATCCAGGTTGAGAGACAGAGTCTAGCCATGGTGCTTAGAAAAAACTGGCAATTTCTACTTTCTGACCTGGGCTCCCCGGGGTGCACAGAGCATTTCCAGGCACCGAGGCAGCGTCAGCTCGTTCTGCCCCGGTTGCGCAGCGGTTGACTCCTTCACCTGCTCGAGAGGGTCGCAAAGGAAACAGCTAACTCATCACTTTTTGTTGTCAGTTATAACTACAAAGAGACCCTAAAAGGTTATAGTCGCTCTTGTCAAACTTCAGTTAGGAGCAGCAGATAGAAGCTGCTGTTCGTTTTCTCTACTTCACCACGAAGGTGCTATAAATAGAAGCCTGTATGTGGCTTTCTGTCTCTCTGAATATAGGCCTCACACCTTCTCCATTTTTTTTTTTTTTTAACACCCACATAAACATTTGCCTGTCACCAGACCCACAGAGACACACATTTTCCACAACATGCCTATCAAAAAGTAATTAAAAAAAAAGAAAAAGAAAATTAGAAAAGAAAAGGGCTCCTTGTACATATACTGTGTATGTAGGGGTATCTGCATACGTGTGCTTGCATGCAGCAAGGTTTACGCTTGCGTAAATCAAGCTTCAGCAGGCCTTATATTGACCTTTGGGATGATTATAAATTCACTTTGCTGTCCTGAGTTTCACATCTTGTCTGACGTGTGCTGTGATGTTTTCTGTCTGTGGGCAGTGACTTGGCATTACTAATAAAATGTTGCTGCTATGAGTGGCAAAGGGATCCCTGTGCTCCTTCTGCTGCACTACTTTCAAAGTTCTCAAAGTGTATAAGAAGCAAGAGTGGCCTAAAGCTGAGCTGCTTTGCTGACTGGGCTGGAAGCCCACCCTGGGAGGTGGGCAGGTTGAGCAGAAGCTGTGACCATCTCCCCTGGGCGGCACTGGGGAAGCTGACACAGGAAAATCTTGAGTTGCAGAGACTGCAGCAGCATGGACCCTCTGAAAGCTGGGCACCAGAGGAGTTGTGGGTTTCTCCTGCAAAACGCTGAGTGCTGAGAACGCTGAGAGCCTTCCAGCATTTGAGGGAAGGTTCCCTGCCCCACGTCAGGGCCGTTTCCTGTCAGAAGTTTCAGAGATGTAAAACACAGTGCAGCTGCTCTGCTTTCTGCTCACCGTACCCAGGCACAGCTCAGATTGCTCTGCCCTGCATCAGCCTGCAGAACATGCCCTTTGGGGCATTATTTGAGACTTCAAGTCCATTTTTCCCTTTTTTTTTTTTTTTTTATTTTGTTCTGTATTGTCTTTCTAATTTCTCCATTTCACATTTTTATGAAATATAAAAACATATGTGATATAAAATATATGCATGGCCAATGCATCACATAGTGCTGACACAGGGCAAAAATCAGCCATTGCACAACTTTTTAAGTCATCTTGGAATTCTATTTTAATGCCAAAATGTGCATTTTCCTCAAGTTGTCTGCCAGACTGGATGGTGTAAAAAAAAACCTTGTGACACTCAATCTGCCTGAAGACCTGCGAAAAGATACAGAGACTTGTAAAGAAACAGGAGAGAAAAAAAAATTGTGAGGTTTTTCTCACCCCCTCCCTCCCTTTCTTACTTTTACACAGGTGTTCAAACTGCAAAGAGCCAAACAAACCTCTGACTTTGGTTTGAAATGTGAGATCTTAAAAATAAGGGTGACTGATTTTGTTTTTATTTTCACTGAAAACTGCAAACTGGGTGATATTTGTATAGAGACATGGAGGTTTAGATTGGGCAGTAGGAAAAATTTCTTCACTGAAAGGATGGGCAAGCATTGGAATAGGATGCCCAGGGAAGTGATGGAATCACCATTCCTGGAATTGTTCACAAAATGAGAAGATGTGGTGTTTAGGGACATGATTTAGAGTTGAGTACCTGGTAGCGCTGGGTTAATGTTTGGAATTGATCTTGGAGGTCTCTTCCAACCTAAACGATTCTATCATTTCATAAATTCAAGAGCTGACACAGTTCCTTTAGGCTTTGTTTACCACTGTCCTCACTGATCCAACATTACAGACCAGCATTTTAGAGCAGTTCATGTTTTCAGATGACAGTAACTTGCCATGCAAATCTGCTGCCATGGTCTGTTTTTAAGAACTTAGATGCACACAAGCTTACAAGGATTGCTTCCTTTATTGACTCATGTCCATGCACTGTGGTTTAGGCATATATCTTCTTGAAGGAAATGTGTACATTCATGAACAAGATAATCATTGAAAAATTTGCAAAATGTTGTCCCAGGTAACCATGTTAACTTCCTTTATAAGCGAGTTAAGTCTCTTTTAAAAAAATACTTGACTCAGCTGGGTTACCGTAAAGCCACTATAAGCCAGTGAAAAAAAAAATTATCGTCTGCATGCCTGTCAAGTGGGATGTCAAATCCAAGAGTGGTCTGAGCCTGGAATGGCAGAAAGTTTTTGATGATACAGGGGCAGCAAAGTGGTTCCCAGTCATACTGAAATCACTGACAGGGCTCTCGAAGGCTCCTGGGCAGAAGGATCTGTAACGATGGGATGACGTCAGTAGCAGTGGCAGAAGCCTTAAGAGGAACTACATGAAAAGTTTCTGTGTTCACCATGAAAAATGGGTTTTGGAAGTGAATTTCCCACGGCACTAAATTGATTGCAAGGGAAGGATACAGAATCACACCAGCCAGGGCTCTGGTCTATCATTCAATTAAGGAACGGAATATATGAAATATCTTGCTTTGTTGTTTTAGCAAACTGCAAATGCATTTACAAGACAAAATAAAAGGAAACTGTTGTCTTTAAAATGTCCATCTTTTTGACCTTCCCAGGTGCCACATGGGCTCTCAGTTGCTATGTTGGGAAACAGCTCTGGAATGGCAAATTATCTTGAATATAGAAATAGAACTAAAACCAAATAAATCCTTCCAGTTTCTGCAAACTGTGCTCAGTCTTTCCAATATGACAAAATTCCTGCTGTGACAGTTGCCTCTAAATGCCTGCACTGAAAATGTAGGAAGGCAGAAATCTCCAGCATCTTCACATAACTTCCATTGTCCTTGATGCATCACTCATTGCTGACAGGCACAACCACACAGTGTGAAAATTTGTTTATCCAGGCCTTTGTAACGTTATTCTGAAGTTTTATGAAATTCAGTCTCTTTGTCATTCTCTTGAGGACAGCCAGGTCATCATGGCCCAGGAAGGGGAGGAGCCTGCTGAGACTGCAATGCAGGTGTCCTCATCCTCAGCCTAATCTTTTTGTGAACAGCACCAGTGGTATCTAAAGGAGGATCCTGTCCATGCAGTACAGTGCAGCACCAAGGTAAAGATTCTCAAGAGAACATCAAAATGAGAAATCACATCTTTGTGGGCAGTATTTGCTAAAGCCTTAGACTACAGACAAGCTTGAACTACCCCAGAAGAAGGAATGAGCCAGGGAAGGGCTTGTAGTGATGAGAGGAACAAGTGAAAAAGCTCTTTTAAAAGATGTTTTGGTGAGAACTCGAGCATCCAGAGATGCAATGGAAACCAGGCAGAGCAACTGTCTAGAGATCAAACTGGAGGATGATTTCCAGCAAGCAGTGTTTGCAAGATCTTAGATTTCCTTCTTCAACCTTATAGTACTTAAATTAAGGATGAAAATAAAAGTATATCTTCAACTATTTATGTTTTAGGCATTCAGTGTAACATAACCATCAACATTTTCTCTATTGTCATGGTAAAGAGGCAGGGGCATCTAGAAGGCAACAAGGGACAACTATTTTAGGATAAAAAAATATTCCTTTGAAATCACTGTTTAAGATGAAATAGGCTAGAGGAAGTATTCTGAAATTATTACTGTGGGTTTGGACTGTGTGAGTGTAGTTTTGCAGCTTCCAAAATTTTTACTAATATTTATCAACAAATAAGTAAAGAAATTAGTAGAAGCAGCCGATAAAGCATGTTTATGAACCTGAAATAGTACAAGCTTGAAATGGTACCTTCCATTTTATGATCCCTGCTTACTTTGAATGCCCAAACAAACAAGAGCAGGGCAGATAAGTGTGGGATGTCATTTCTCTTGACCCTTATGTTATGCATCTCACCTATGCTGGCCATCCAACCATCTCCAGGGAGATAGGTACCTTCAGAGGAAAACAACTTTCTCAACAAGTCAGCTTTGTCAGAATTTCCCACCCTGAGCAATGAGGTGCCTGAATTCTGCCAAAAACTTGTCAAAACCCAAAAATGAACAGAGCAAAGAGAGAATCCCCTGAGACCACCTCTAAATGTGTGAATCACACTGCCAGCATAGAACCCCTCATAAAATGCAGGCACATTGTTTTCTTTCTCAAAGCCAGGCAGTCCATCCCTTAAAGAGAACATTAAACTATAAATAGTGAACCAAAATCCTCTTTGGGGCTCACAAGCCTCCCTTCAGCCACCATCCCTGCTGAGCAGGTGCTTGCAATGCTCATATTATTATCCCATCCCAGGATGAGACCTCTGGGAACCTGGTGTGAGAGTTGGCCCAAGGAGGGCCAGCAGAGTACTTTTGTCATATGTTTGGTTGGGATGTGCTGTGCAGTCATTCCGTGCTCTTCTGGACTTGGCTGATTCTGAGGAAAAGTTGGGTACATCTCCAAACCTTCGAAATGCAGGGAACTGTGGAGTGCTGAGAGAGCTACACATGGTTTTGTGGGATGTGTTTTTAAAGACTTTGGATGCTTCAGGCAGGTGGCTTTCCAGATTTGGAGTTGTCCAGAAAATGATTTTAAGAGATCCTGGAGGATGTTATGAAGGCCAAGAGGTCCTAAATTTCCCTTAATTCAAGCAAGGCCATATCCCATGGTATCCTTAGGTTATCCCAAGGCCACACCAGTCAGAATATTTGGCCTTGTGGGACCCATGGGAACACCATAACAGCACAATGTGAATAAACCTTTTTAGAACAAAAGTCTCGTTAAGAAAGACCTTTAATATCAATAGCCCCCGAAAGCTACTGGCCAAATTCCACCACACTCAACAAGAATGTGCTGTGGGAAACATTAAACACTGTTCTTGCCCTCAACCTGAGCTGGAGCAGCAATGGTTTTCTGAGGCACATTCTGCTGGTCACACCAAGCCGTGAGGAACAGGCTGGGGCTGCTGTTTGCCAGAGTTCTCCAAGCTGGTGTTTGAAATATGGGCAGATCAGATTCTGTCCTAATTTAAAGTAAACCCACCTGCTTTGGTTACATTTTTCATGGCTTAATGTTCAGAGAGTTACTGCTTCACCACTCTTCTGTCATACTCGCTGGAAAAGGAGGGAAGAGGAGGAAGATACACGTAAGTCTGCATAACTTCAGAATGGAGTTTAATGAGGGAGAGCATAACACTTAATTCAAACCCAAAGCATTCATTACTACACTACCTTTCCATATCAGTGCAATACACTTCATTCCCTTTTCAAAATACCATTTAACATAAACCATTTATTTTTTCAACTTTTCCCACAAGCGTTTTAATGCAGAGTTTGGACACCTTTCAGAAGAGTCGTGTGACGTAATGCATTTGAGAGACATAACAAAGCATGTGGAGTTTGGAAAACCTTTTGCAGCAGGAATAAAAATAACTGTTCCTTTCAAAAGGCAGAATCTGACTTGTTGTCAAGGGCTTTGAGGAAGAGGAGGAATGCAGTAGTATCACAAGATTTCTGTTGGCTTTTCAGTGCCAGAGTTTGTGGGAATTTGCATAAACAGTTATAAGGAAATACAATAAACTTTTGGGACTCACAAGAGTTCTGACACACTGGCAGCTCTCTGAAAATTTGTTGTCGATAAGAATGAGATAAGTCTACTCTGCTTACACATGTTAGTCATATTTAAATCCACAGGGACACCTCATTGAAGACACCAATATTTAGCTGGAGTCAAAGCACCGACATGCAGCTCAGTGTGATATTGTGAATAACAAAAGAGGAAGGCTGCCACAATTTTTCATTATAATTTTTAGCAGCCTATTTAGTTCTATGTACTCACTCTTCAGAGTCCCAAATCACAAGGATTTGACCTGAAGTATATTAATTTGTCGTGAACTTTCAAGTCAAATAAGATCTTAAATACATAAAAATTCTCAAGAAATAATTTAAATGTCTTTCTGAGAAAAAAAATAATTGAAACTATAAGAAAGAAAAAGAAAAAAAGAGAGAGAGAGAGAGAAATAAGGCTGCATTTGACTAAAGGAAGACAAACATCTGGCTAGAGAAGGATGCACTTTCAAAAATATTTTTTTCCTTGTATCCGGGTTCATCTTTGTTAGCTGAATAAAAATTATAACAATGGGGTGTGCCTGTGAGACAGGTAACTCTCTGCAAAACACTGAAATAATGTTCAGTATGCTGCCAAAGACCTTGAGATTAATTTTTAACAGGATGCCTGATATTCTCCTCATCCTCAAAATCAATTCAGGCACCATCAACAATGTTTGCTTGCCCTTTCTTCCCATGCTAAGCTGGTGAAAATGTATCAGGATGCTGTCATTAACCAAGCAGAAAAACTGGTCTCAATATTCCAGATAAAAACCCCTTTCCAGAGCCAGGTAATGGCAGATCAGTGTGAAAAGGCAACAGATTTTTCAGGCCACCCTTTAGACTATCCCTGCTGCCTGGGGTTATGCTGGGTGATGGCTTCTCACACCAGCCCTTGCTGGGGAACTGCAGCCTTCTTCAGACAATATTTCTCCTGCAGGAAAATCCCTGTGGATGGTTACCAAATGCACTCCCATTTGTTTAGCACGGGGATAGATAGGGAACAGTGATATTGTGGTGAGATGGGGAAGTTTCTGTTTTCCCCACGAGCACATAGATCCTGTGCTCAGCACAAAAATAGTCCAAGAAGAGCAGCTGGGTCCTTGCCGAGATGAATTCGGAGGTGAGATGGTGCCAGTTACCAACATGCCTGGAGAATAAAAGACATGTGGGCTCTCTCTGATCCCTGTGTTGATGTTAGGGCAGCATGATAGGAAGAGCAGGAGATTGCCACAAAAAATAACCACAAAAACTTACTTGGGAGTGTCCTTTTCATGCAGCCTGCACAAGAAAATACCATATTATTATTGTATTGTCCCTTGTTATCAAAGGTGATGCCACCGACAACATAATTCCTTTTGTATATATGTGCATGATTTGAAAAGTCCCTCTTGTGAATGGCGGTTTGGTTACACGAGCAGAGAGAAGAAATTCAAGCTGCTGCTTACCTCTTCCTCATTATCCTATACAGCAGTGGCAGTGGAAAAGGGAAAAGTGACAGGGGAAAAGGATCTCTCCTTTGAAAACTGAGAAAGATCCTCAGCAACATCACCTCAAGGAAATCTTGGTCTCACAAAATTCTGTAGACCTGGTGGTATGATGTATCTGGCTCGTTTTTTCTCCAGCATGTCTCTGATGGAGAAGAGGGATTTTATGCTGGAGTGACATTCCTACCCACTGACACACAAGGCCAGCATTGTTCTAGCCCCTGTTGTCAATGCAGAAGTGGTTGTCCAGGATGCAGGACCCCTTTCCACTGACACCTGGGAGAGAACTTTTCTATGAACTTAGAAGTTCAGACTTTTTTCTATGTCCCAGAGCTGGCATTAGGTGCAACAGGAACAAAGGTACCTTCACCTTGTTGATTTAACTCCCCAAAGTAACCTATGGCCCTTCCCTGAAGTGACTGTCAGGTGATCAGCTGAGCTCCACAGTGTAGATATCACTTGTGGGAGTAAAGGTAAAAAACACCTCCCGTACCTGTGGTTTTCACAGAAATGCCCATGATGACCAAACTCCACATCCCTGGGACTCCAAAGCAGCCTCCCTGCACCAACAAAGACTTCAAAGAGAAGAGAAGATAGTGTCAAAGAGAAAGGGGAAGATACCTGTACAGGTGACTGGTTTTCTCTGGTACAAACACACAAACACTGTGCAGGGATGTTCTTCACAGCAAGGATGTCTCTTGTCTAGAGCATCTTCTCCTCATGAAACGAATAACCTTGAGGCTGAGTCCCTGCAGGGCACCTCTCATGTTAAAGAAACCTTGTCATTTCTCCCAAACCAGGGAGGAAGGAAGAGCTTGTGGTTAATGCAGCAAATGGAGGCTCAGGAAATCTATGTTCATATCCTGGTTCTACCACAGGTTTCCTGTGTGACCTTGGGCAAGTCCCCTAATCTTTCTCTCTGCCTCCTTTTCCCCCTCTGTAAAATGGGGATGAAATAGTTCCCACTCCTAATGGGACTCAAAAAATAAATTGGATTATAAATGGTACTGTATAGCAAGGGGACAGCTGCATGTGTCCTTTCTTACTTGTGTGAGATCAGCTACAGGACTCCAGCTCTAGTGTTCATGAAAGTTTCCATTATCTAGGTTGCAATACATCTCGCTCCACCAACCGTGTATTAATCAGAATGAACAAGTAAATTTGAAGCTTTAAATGACAATAGAAGTAGTGATTGAAGTAAGTCTGATATTTTCTCTGTGGGTATCATTGATTTATTGAGGTGGAGGCTGAGAGACTTTTTGAATTTTGGTTTATTCAATGCATAATCCTTTGCAACAAGAGGCAAGACTAAAGAAAAAGAAGAGCAGAAGCAAGATAAATCAAAGCCCTAACTGATGCTTGCTACAATGTCTTGTCTATAAATAGACATCCTGGTCAGTCTGTTAACAACCCAGTGAGTTCTCTGTACCCCTCTCCCGTAGCTGACCAAAACCGTGATATCCCATGCTCTTCATAGAATCCTGGAATATCCTGAGTTGAAAGGGATCCACAGGGATCATCAAGTCCAGCTCCTGATCCCCCACAGGACCAGCCCAGGAATCCCACCAGGGACCTGAGAACATTGTCCAAATACTTCTTGAGGTCTGTCAGGTTTGGTGCTGTGACCACTTCTCTGGAGATGCTGTTCCAGTCCCCAGCCACCCTCTGGGTGAAGAACCTTTTCCTGACATCCAACCCAAACCATCACAGGTGTTCCCTTTTCCCACTCCAGCCAGTCCCACTCCTACCCACACAGTAATCTTCAGTTTGGCAGATGTCTGGACATTCAATAATAGAGGCTGTTTGGGTCAAGTTGACCTTGCATTGTCTACCAATGCTTACAGAGACTCAGGAGAAGCCAAAAAACAAAAGTGGGTTTTCATCCAAAACTTTTCCACTTAGAGGTGAGAATGTGACAAACCTGGGCTGTAAAGACGTAGAGAACAAGTTGTCAAGTCCATCAAAACCAGATGTGCTCACTCATAAGGCAAAAAAAGGGCGGTGAGACTTTATTTAAAACATACATTCTGTTCTCACATCCCTTTGAAGAGATGATGTGGGATAATTCGAAGTCTCCTTCTTACACAAACATTGCAAGCACTTCCTGTTGGTAACTATCAAAGGACAGTCTGGCTAAGTAAACAGTCCTCTTCATAGTTGTGTCTAAGCAGGAAAGCCCTGCGTTCTTCACCAATAGCTCCATTGATGACTACAATTGTTCTGGTTGTTGTTTGCATTCGTAATAACACTGATTATAACAAAAGATCAAAACAGGAACTTCCTTAAACTTATTAAATGCTTGCAGTCGGGGCCTGGATGTTGCTGGCATAAAGATGGATGTGTGTTGACATGCTAGAAAAGGGGGAGCCAGATCCTCAGCTTGTGTAAATCATGGTTGTCACCACCAGCTGAGGACCTGGCTTTGCCATGGTATCTTGTGCTACCCAAGAGCTCTTCATGCCCTGCTGTTACCCACTAAATATCCTCAAGCACCATTTTCCTGTACCATGAATTACAGGAAAACTGAAATTTGAGAAAATGAAATAATGGGACCAGAAGCATAAAAGGAATTCATGGCAGAGTTTAGGATGGGACCCTACCTCGCACCTCTCACCATGAGTGTGTCACAGAAGTGTCCCTGAGGTGTTCAGTGATCCTCAGCCAGCCCGAACACTGTCTCCTTTTCTGTTTTTCTCTTTCATTTAACAGTAATTCTTTTCTGCCATTATTATCTGTTATTTTACCTGTTAAGGAGTGTACAGGTTTCTTTCAGATTTACCACAGAGGAAACCCCTAATCAGCCTCTGAGGTATAACAGACCATCTACCACTACCAAACACACCTCTCACAGCATTTTCAGCTTCTGCTGTACCACCAGTGGCCAATCTCTTTGATATTATATGAAGAAACATCCCCATGTTGGGTTAGATACTGGAGTTACAGCTTTGAAGTGAAGGATTTATGCCAACACCTTCCTCTCCCCAGCAGAGCCCTGCTGTTTGTTTTGGCTTCTCAGTCCTGTGTCCCAAGTGTCTGAGTCCTCAGCACTTTGGCAGAGAAGCAGTAGACTGTTATCACCGATAATATCACACCATCCCAAATTCTGGTTGGCTTGCTCTTTGTTCTCTCCCTGTAAGACCGAGATTAAAGCACAAATCTGACTTAGAATGAAGAATCTCCACTGGTCCAACCAACAAACCTCTCTTATTAATCAGACTGTGTCTCCCACAGCTTAACAGTTTGGATACAGGAGAACACAGTTCCTAGTAAGACAATACGTGGTGTTTGAAAACACTTCTAAGGTTCAAAAGCATGGCTGGGATTAAGATATTCTGCCATTTAATAAATAATTCTTGCTAATTTTTTGTCTGACATTGAAACAATAGCATGGGGAGGGACTGCTTGTACAGAGAAGGACCATGCAAAAAAATGAGAACAAAAATATAAGTTGATGCTGTAAACAACAAAGTCTACTTAAACTTTCAAACCTGAATTCCTTTGGAAAGGAGATATTCCATTAGGGAGCCAGGGAAACCACGTTCATATTTGCAGTTTACTGATCTAGGAAATAATCTGTTTTGCCTGAGCTTGAGAAGGAAACCTCAGTGTGCTGGGGTCATGCTGATACCTGTGGATACAACAGCTCACTGCTGGCTTGCCAAGAGATCTCCATATAAAGTATGCAAATGGGCTGGTCAGACTTTTTTAATCTCCTTCCTAAGGCTTCTTTCTACATCTCCATAGGCAGACAGTCAGGATTCACTTTGAAAGAAAGATTCCCAAGAAAACATTGCAAAGGCCAGGGAGGCAAGGTTCCTGCAAGTTCCTTGCAGTGATTGGATGGGGATGGTCTTTATGATTTTCTTACCTGTGTCCTCAGAGAGTATCATCAATTTTTGTGAAAACCTTGACACACTCAGCCCCAGCATTGCCTCTGACTGAAGAGGTGACAGAAACTCATTTGTTCAACTTTTGTTCACCTTGCAAAATGACTTGTGCTGCCTGTGTGCAAAAGAGGTTTCTTGTGGACCAGGTGGACCTTCTCCCACTTAACGCAGTGGACTTGCTATGGAAAGTTGTGTTCCTCTCCCAGCTGAGCCACATAGGGTTTGTTTTCCTGTGTGAACCCAAGGAAGTTCCTTGTCATTTCCCTTGGTCCATCTGTAAAAAGACCATCACAACTTACTCCTTTCCCACATGGGTGGCAAATGCCCACATCAGGAGCAAAACCCTTACACACGTGTAGAGCACCTGGCACCAGGGCAGCCCAGGGCATAACCCACATATTGACAAGACAAAAAAAAACAGATCATCATATCCTTCTGGAGAGGGACACACTGAAATTGGGGATTTAAAGCCCAGCACATGAACTATGAACTCCTCATCCTCCAGTCCCACAGTAGATCTGCAGGACTCAGCTGCCCAGCTCGAGCTCTGTTCTCCTTCATAAACAATCCATAGTAAAACCAGGGCCACTGAAACCCTGATGTTTCTCCATCCTTTAACTGGGATTTGGTCCCACTACAACCATCTCAGCCAGTTAAGTGGCTTGCCTTTACTGTTTTGCCCCAAATGACATCACCATTTGGCTTTCTGAGTGTACCTCCTTGGCTCTAACCATCCCCCTTGGCTCTTTTCCCTGTAAACAGGGCCTGATTAATGTTGCAGAAGAAGGGCTGTGAATCACGTATTCCATTCTCTTATGGGAAGTCAGAATGTCAATTTTTCCTAGTTTTGAGTGCAGAGAATTGGGATATTTAATGCAGAATCCTTAGCAACGACACAGAGACTACAGCCTCAGCCCACAGCTGCAAGCTTCCCAACATACTTTCTGTAACAGCAGCTGATGAATCACCCACTAGAAGACATGCACTTTAAAAAAAAATAAAAATGAAACAGCATTCACCGGTGCTGCCCATTATTACCCAGCCCCAAACACATTACAAGGATATTCTTTGATAAGGAAAGGGCCCTCTCACACATACATCCACAAATCTCTGCTGGGCTGTTCAAAGGCTAAATGGAAGCAGTCCTGACAGCCACAGATGTCCCCTCTTCAGTCCTGGGCAGCAGCATTTTACTGTCCACAGTAGTCGTCACTAGAAATGCTTCCAGCTGGTGGCCAAAAGCCGAAACTCACTCTGAGCTCTTGCTTTGCAAATGCAAGGAAATCAAAAACAAGAGCTTGCAGAGCAGCTCAAGGACCCTGCTACAGTCTCTTTCCATTCCCTTTTGCATTACTATCTTTCTCAGCTTTTCAAAATAAATTGACAAACAAAAAATAAAGCATGATTTGGACTCGCCTTTTAGGGGGTTGTGTGCGTAGTGAGCTAAAACAACACAGTAAAGCTCCAGAAAAAGGATGCTTACAGGAAAGGCTCAGGGAAATTACTGGAGAGATACACTGTTCTTAAAAAGCACCTACTTGACAAGTGGTACAGCAACCTCTCTGGCACGTTTTATTGATTCTATGATTTCCTAAAAATATTATGAGTAACAATACAATAAATGAACCAGGCAAAAAAAAAGTCAATAGTTAAATAAAATGGAGGGGCACTTCTTTGCAGGAAGATCATTTCAATCATATCGAAAATTTCATTCATATGCAGAATTTACCTGAAGTGGAGGATCCACACTGGAGACTGACAAGAGCATTCAGAATGATGGCCTAGTGCAAGGTGTCCCTATCCGTGGCAGGAGGGTTGTAACTAGATGGTCTTCAAGGTCCCTTCCAACCCAAACCATCCTAGGATTCTGTGATTTAGAAGCTCTCAGAACCCACTGAGGTGCACTGAGAAACAAGATCCTAAAAACCTTAAACACAAAGGGAATTCTACCCAAGCATGAACTTCCCTCAGACAGAAATTAACTGAAGTCAAATATTAGATAAATGTGATGGGACATTCACAGATAACAGGGTCAAGAGATGAAAAATAATCCACGTTAATCTTGACACCATCACTGAGGAAAGCTTGCAGTGTATTATCAGTGTTTGTTCAGGATATGAGCCCCATTGTGCTAGGTGCTGCAAAGAGGCACCATGTATGTCTGACCCAAAGGTACCTCATGCATCAATATAAAGATATTCAGATGCTTATTTCCTACCTGTGGCATGAAGATTTGTGCAGGAATTGAACTTTAGGAAGGTCCCTTTGCTTCTCTATACTCCTTGTCTCATAATGAAAAAAAAAAAAAAAAATGAAGAAAAACTCTTCCCTTTCCTGTTCAGCCTGAGAGCTGTGGCAACCTTTGATGATTTTATTAAGCCCTTGTGCAAACCAACTCAAGAGCAAGGCAGTGTTCAAGCCCACAACCTACAGCCATGCCCTCCTTCATCACACCAACTCCTGTTCATGACCAGGTGAGCCAAGCAGACTCATCTATCAGGAAAGGACTGGTAAATGATCTAAACCTGAGAGGTGTTAATTCAGCACCTTTGAATTGGCCAGCAGGATGTCCACAGTGGCTGTGGGACCAACCTCAGAGGCCCACACTGCTGGGCTAACTTGCCCGCTGTTAGTCTTGGGATATTTGAATCATTCTAATGCAGCACTGGTGTGTCCTTACTGCCAGCCCAGTTCAGAATAGAAAACTAGTTTTTCCTTTAACATTGCCTACCAGGAAACACTACTTTGCTTCCTCTGTTCCTACCAGGAAAACTTCCTTTGCTTTCTCTTCTCAGCAGTGACCGGTCCAGACTGGGTATTCAAGAGCAGCATAAAACTGCTTTGCAAAAGAGCAAATAACTCGTGGTTTTAAGAACAAATAGAGCCACACTCAGATGTGAAGGGCAGCAGTGTTGCTGCATGCTCAGGATGCAACTCCTCCTCCCCATTTGCATGACAGCCAGAGTAGCAGGAGATATGAAATACAGCCGCTCTCGAGTAGGCGGAGGTGAGTATCCAGTTGACTCAGAGCATCATTCTACACCAGGGTGAAAATTTAAGGGCAGCTGGAGGGACGAGAGGGGAACTTGCCTGACTAAAGGGTTTGTTATGTTGATACTGTTGTGTGGGGGGAAAAAATAGCTGTAGGGTTTTCTTTAGAAGCTCTGTGTTCACAGAGGGCTATGGAGGTGGAAAGAGGGGGAAATAATTACTAAATCATGATTGCTGTCTGCAGTATTTACACAAGATAGGCCACACAAATGTCTTAATAGTGGGGGCACCTCAGTACTTATTTATTGCTATTGATTTCTGTGAAGTGATTTAGGAACCCCACAGTCTGGAAGGTGCTATAGAATAGAAATATAGAGCCTTTTCCCTCAACTAAAGGAAAAGATAGATGAGAGAAACAGAAAGGGATCAGTCTCAACTCACCTGTTCTCCACCTTCTTCAAGTGTAGGACAGAGACATCCCTCTGTCCTAGCTCTGCCTCTGGTGAGCAACCAGAAGGAGGATGGGAAATGTGCTGGACACATCAAGGCAATTGTTCTGCTGATCTGCTGTGGGGTGGCTGTGTCCTGCCATGCCTCCCTCCAGCTGTAAAGTCCTGGGGCCAGGCAATGCCTTGTACCACAAGTGCATCCACCACCTGGAGCAGCACGGCCTCAGTGTGCAGAGCAGTATCCAAGCACCAATCTTAATGACAGCAATTTTAATAAACAAAATATCTCTGAGAGGAGCTGGAATGAGGGGCTGTTTTGCATCCCTCTGGATTGTTTTTGACTATTGGCCACTAGTAATAAACTATTAGGGAACAAAAAGCAAATGGAAAACAATAGATGTAATTATGCAGCTGGATGAATGTTTCACTTCAAATATTATTGTGTCTGTGAAGATATACAGCATGGATTTGTTATTGCAAAAAGAAATATGCATTGATCTCTTTACCAGGAAACAGGTATGACTGTATTATGTAAATATTACTTCATTTACTGTCAACAACTGTGAGCTTATTTTCACTTTGCAAACAGATGACAAACGTGCTTGAAGTCATACAGCATCAATCTTAAAGCTGACAAGGATCCCTCATTTTGCAGCCAATTTTTGAAAGTCAAAAGGCCAGATTCAGACTTGGGCTAATGCCATCCACTCTGGCAGGAATGATGTGCCAGAGTCTCAGCCTTAGTGCAGATCACATGTGCTCTGTGAATTTCAACAGCCAAAGAAGCGGTTCTAAAGCTGTTACTTCAGAGCTTTGACCCACAGAGCTGAAGCACGGGAAGAGCAAGAGGTCTGGATTCCCCCAGGACCACCACCCCAGTGGGAGCAAACGCAGTCCAGCAGTTTTCTGTAGAAGCTAAAGATTAGTCACGATACTCCTTGACACATCATTTGAAAACTCATCTAGCTCTCCTGTGGTTGCTAACACCAACAAAACACAGAGCTGAAAAGAGAGGGTATAACAAACTGTATCCTTGCAGACCTGCAGCTTGCAGACCACCATGGAAACGACTGCAGCTCCCTCATCCAGTGCACAGCCACCCACCAGCTTGGGTTAGACTTCCTGAAAGAGGACGGCTCTGGCTTGGCTTTGAGCTCTTTCATCCCCATAGGATTATTTTGGCAGTCATGTAACTACAGAGGGATTCATCCTTTAGATTCTCTTCCTGCTCTCCTCCCTGTGTCTTTTGCCAGGAAAGATAATTTACCCTTCAGGGTCTCGTCTGTGAGAAGGGGATGCCCAGACAGAAGCGTGCATCCAGTTCCAGGCCCAGACCCGGAGGAATTTGGGAAGCTGAGACTTTTCTCTGGTGACTAATCACATTGTGATATCACAGGCTGAGACCTTCCTTCTCTCTTTTACAAGGATTTCTCCTGCAAAACAGAGCAGTCCTTGGGCTCAGGCAGCCTTAAGCTGTTCAATGAGACTTGACTGGTCAAAAAGCAACATTGCTCAGATCTGGATCTGTCTTTTGTAGGTCAGACTGTAAAAATAAAATAATTCTCATGTGATTTTCATACTGTCATACCCTTGCAGGATGCTAAGACAATGTATGGCATAATCTAACTTTCAGAGTGTCCAATTCCCAAAATGTACTATTTGAAAGAAAGTGAGATCAGTCTTAGATCATAGAATGGTTTGTGTTGGAAATGACCTTAACAGACAGGTTTGAGGAATCCATGAGGAACCTGAGCTAGGGAGTGGCATCCATGACTATGAAAGGGGTGTTGGAACAGGGTGATCTTTAAGGACCCTTCCAACCCAATCCATTCTACTCAGAAAGCAGTTTGCAGGGTTCAACACTGTCAAGATGTGACATTACAATTTAGTGGTGGAAAGGACACTGATTCCCAATGCCCAAGCAGCATGACCCCAAGAAATATTCTTATCAGTGAGGTTGATTCCTACAACTGCCCTTCCTTATTTTCCTCTATTCTCTGTTCTTTTCCTCTTTCCTTGTATCTTCTTGGCTTCTTGCTTTCTTTCCTAGCATCACCAGGCTTGCGAAAATAACTTAATATTAATTTCCTGAAATACAGTGGGTCCCACCACACTGTACAGTGGTGGTTCAGAATAGCTTTGAGAAAATAAAACGGCTCCTTCTCTCAGGGAATTGTTGGGAAGGATTTTGCAAGGCATCACTTAGCATTTGAAGCAAAACCAGCTCACTGGTAACAAAAGCTAAAAATAAAACAAAACAAACAAACCAAAAAAGCCAACACTAAACCTCCTCTCCTTAACACAAGCCCACTGTGAGTAGTGCATAAAACAACAAGATTTGCACTGGCAGACGTCACATAAAGTTTGAAAAGAGGTTGGGTAGGAAAGCAGAAGCCTCTCCCCATAAAAACAGTGAGGATTTCTGCAGGAAGCTTCTTTTTCACAATAGTGTCAACAATTAAATAAATTGTGCTGATGTGGGAAATTTTGAACTGCTATTCTTATTTTGTCACGGCAGGAAAACCAGAGTGTGGTTACAGCTATTCTAGAGCAGAACTTCAGGATTTCAGCTTATTTCAGTCTGGCAATGAGGCTGGCAGAAAGCAGAGTTATCTGCAGAGCATCTGCACAGAAAGTGAAGGCCACAGCTATTTAGTTTAATCCCTCTTCAGACAGAGTGTCTAACAGGAGAAAAGGTCACCAATAGAGTCAGCAACCAACTCTTCTCTCAAAACACACAGGCTTTGCTTCCTCAGTGTCCTCCCACCCAGATAACACCCAGCCTTGCTCCTCTCTGCTTCAGGCTGTGGAGAAAATTGGACCTTGAGACAGCAGAGCTACAGGATTCCAAGCCACCGGCTCAGCTGGCATCACTTTCCAGGGCACAGAAAAACCACCCTGTCCCAGATGCTTCAGGTTGTCCCTGCCTGGGTTGTGTGGGACATTGTGCCAAGCTAAACTGTGATGATTCGATGAGGAAAACTGAGAGGCTGTAAATAACCTATGACCTTTCCCTTGTGCTCTGAACACTTAACACCTCACCAACACTTAACCCAAGTGTGATTCAACACTGTGCTTAGGAAGAGCTGACCCCAAGGTGGGAGCTGGTGCACAGACCGAGCTGTGTCACCACTAGTTTTGTGCTTGGGCTTTTCCTCACCACTGTCACCTCAACCTGCCGTCCTGCTGGCACCTCTGGACTTGGACATGGATGTGTTTGCTGAGAGAGCACAGATGAGTCAGGGTCCAGCAGTGGGCTCAAAGTGATGCCTACCTTAGTGCAGAGACCAACAATGCAACCACCAAAGTGGTGCTTCAAATCCATTCATCAAATTTAACAATTTTCCCTGGCCCACGTCTGCCATGAGCAATGGCTTCCTATTCCTGCCTCAGCCACCAGCCCCAGTGGCTTCCTCTCCCTTCCCAAAACACTCCCCAGCCTCCCTGGCCACTGAGGTTCAATCTGAGCTCTGGGCTCCCCCTGGTAAAACCCACCAGTGATAACCACCACTGCTCTCCAGCTGCTAGGGTGGGATTAAACACTTCTGAAAACCTCCCTTTCCCTCAGCTCGGTAGCAATAATCCCTCCTCAGCTTCCAGATCCCACTATGCATTGAGGGCCAGAAATTTTGCTACCAGTGCAGTGATGTTTTCCCACCCATGACTGTAGAAGGGAATTATAATTCCCCTGGTACAGCAAGGTCTCAGTATTATCATCTCCTGTTTGTCCTAAACCAAAGACAGGATAGTATGGCTGAACTATTCTGTTTGTGCACGTGTGCATATAATGTTGAATAGTGTAATAGCATGAATGTTAATTTTAACTACACACATATGTGTGTTGAGGTTTTGTGTGTGTGTGCTTGCCTATGTGCCTACACACAGCCATATCCACACAGTCCTATGGTTATTATATGTCTATACGTTATTTTTCAGCCACACTAATAAGAAAAAAGTCTTCTGGATCCTTTCAAGCCCTGGACAAGTCTCGTGCTGTTACTGCTTTCCTGCACTCATTGCATCTGGGAATTGCCAAAAGCCTTATTGAAAGTAGCATTTTTCCCCCATCCCCAGGACATCTCTGGCAATAGCACACACAAATTTCCAAGGAAAGGTTTATACAGACACAGATCCACAAGGACCAGACCGTCGTTGTGTCCAGAGAAATATGCCTGTGTTGACTCCAAGGCATCAGACTAAAGACACTTAATTTTAGACACGTGAAGGTGAAAGTCTAAACTTCAGCAGTTTCTGAGACTTTCTTTGTGATTAGTGGGAGGGAACAAGCACTTGCACACTTGCAGAGGCAACCCATCATCTTCCAGTGCTGAACCTCTCTGTGGAGGTATCTGTCTCTCTGCAGGTGTGATGAGCAGCTGAGGTGCCACACCAGCCTTCCAGGTAGCTCTGAGTTAAGATCAATCCTACCTTGGCTGGCAAAGCACAGAAACCACTCAGCAGAGCTTAGGTCCCCTGAAAATCATTTTATTATTTCAGCTTTTAGACCATATTCTTCCCCCGCTGCAGAACACTTTGGATGAAGGATGAAGACACACCGAGCATCCTCATTTAGCACTTGCAAGGCATCTTCAGCACCTTTGAAGAATGAACCCTAGAGTCAAAGAATTATAGAATCACAGAATATTCTGAATAAAACCCATCTCGTTCCTCATGCTGAGCAAAAACCGGGCTGCTAACCACCACAACATACCTTGCAATAGCATTATTTTCCATTAAATTTCAGTGTTTTTTCCCCACAGTACTGTCTCACACTAACTAAAAAATGATACCTTTCGACCTTCTTTTGCTGCAGAAAAATCCTGAAACAAGCAGGACACAAACATAAGTCTCTGAAGATAGAAGGCAAAGAAAAAGATCCCTGAAATGCAATTTTTACAGCAGTTTCATGGCTTTTAACCCAATCTTGTAATTTTGAAGAGCTTGGCTTGTGATTTCTGAACTCCTGGGGTGAGAAGTGCTGAAAGTAAAAGGTGCATTCAAACTCCTCTGGATGTCACAGTCCTAAACGTGCCCTGAGGAAAGAGGGGAGGCCACTGCTAAGGTACAAACCAAATGAGTGAAAAATGTGTCTTCCTTGTCCCTCTCTCTCCGCCACCCAGCCCTGCTCCTGGCACGGGTTAGCCTCTCTTTTGACAGGCAAGACTTTTGTTCGAGTTGACCTTCAAGCAGATGTCCCTGCAAAAAAGGTAACTCTGGGAGGAAATGTCACAAAACAGAGCCCCACTATTGAAATCAGGTTTCTGAAAAGCTGAACAGATGGCCCTGGAGTCTCCCAACTCCATGGTGAGGACGCTTGGCAGCAGAACGAACGCTGAGAAAAAAAGGAGCTGATTTCATTGGCTGCTCTATCTGCTATAACTTTGCCTTGGTTTTCTGCTCTTACCACCTCCGTTCCTGGAAAGTGCAATAACTCTTTAAACAAACTTCCAACAACAACAAAACGCTCTTATAGGCTTATGTGCATTAATCAGGTAGCTTATTTGATACTTTATTCTGGTAGGTGATCTTTAAGGTCCCTTCTGAGTTAAGCCTTTCTATGATTCTATGACTCTTTCCTATATTTCCTTTTTTTTTTTTCCAGTCTTAATTTTACCTTGCCAGTGTGATCAGCTGTGAGACACTACTTGGAATTACTGTGCATGTTATTATCTAGAAATCCTGCTGCAGAGGAGTCTATGCAGGCTTTTCTGGGAGTCTGAGAGTAAAAATGTGCATGTGTCAGTGCACATGGACTCGGACAAAATCACCCTTCCCTTTCTCAAACAACAAAAATACCCTTTCCTGTTACAAACACTTAAATATTTATAGGAGACTGAGTGTGATTTTCACCCGCTATGCGAGATTTCAGGGTTTTTTTCCTGAGCCACATGAAAAGGCTGCAAGGAAGCCTTAGGCAGGTGTATCCCAAATACAAAAGACAGGCTGATAGGATACATGTACCTGTGGTTTGCAGAGGCTCATCTTCAGTGGTCACCGCTCTGTAGTTGGCTTGCTCTGACACTGATTTTCTTCATGTCCTTGGGAACCTCTCTTAACATTTGCATTCTTTAAAATGATACCTAAATATTTTTGTGTTTTGCTCTCTCTCTCTCCATTGCAAGCAGGGTTAGAAAATTCCCCCGCTTTTTTGGTGTCATGGGAGGGTAACTGTACTTCCAAAAGAGTGGAATGCACCCTTCAGGGAGTGGGCAGAGGGGGGATAACCTCATTCCTTACCCCATTCCTGCTAGCAAAGGTAAGCACTGTGTGATATCTGCAGAGTCTGGTGGAATAACCAGGAGCCTGGGACTCAGCAATTTTGGGGTTGCTCCTTGCTTTGGTGGCGCCCTGTAGAGTGACCCCATCCCCTTCCTGTCTCCTCTGCGTGATGCATTTTCTCAGCCTCCAGCCACAGCATTCACTGATGCATCCAGGGCGTGAGGCTCCCTCCCAGTGAGCTGCTGCGGCGCCGAAACCACCCCAAGGAGAGGTTTAATCCCTGTCACCAAAACAAAACTCTCTGTGTTTGTTTTTTCACCCTGTGTAACTGTCAGGATTAATGCTGTTTAAATTATGTCAGACAGCCACTGGTTTGTAGCAATGTGCTTACTCCATACGGCTTTTCAATAGGGCCTTAATATTTTACCACATGAATCAGAAAAAGGAAAAAAAAAATAAGGCCTTAAGAAAGAAGACAAGAGTAATAAATCCCAGAGTTACTATCCCTAAACTCCTTCTTTTAATCACAAAAGCACAAAGAGCTCAGAGATTGTGATAATGAACATAAAATATGGTTGCCATTAAAAAAAAATTTCTCTGTCCCATCCGTTCCAATTTATTCCACTATAAATCAATGAGCTCCTTAATCAAATATTCTCGCACTTTAATTGTTTTATCTTGCTTTTATGTTAAATTCAGTGGGTTACTGTGGGCACTAGTCTTCACATTATAGAAAAAAATGACAGTGGATTGGCCTTAATTAGTATAAAATTCAAACATTGGTTTAGAGCATTAGCTATATTGAAGTAAGCTCCTGCAATTTAACTGGTTCAGTGAAACCATTCCGAGTAAAGGAAGGAAGTAGGGAAAAAAGAAGCCCTAAGTTGGATTAGTAAAGTTTGCTGCTCATCTATTTTCAAATTATGCAGCCGGTTCCTTCTGTTTTCAAAATGAGAATAATTTCAAATAAGTCTTTTGAAAACTGTCACTTGGTGTTATCCCAGGAAATGTATAAACTTAAGTTGGGGTGTCCTTTCAAAATTCCTCAGCCTTGCCTCAGTCCCCTTAGAAAGAACAGACACTTGTCTAGACTAGTCCAGCATTTCCCATGAGAAAATACATCTCACACAACACCTATAAAAGTCTGGGCTCCAACTCTGGTGTTTGCCGTGAAGGGCATTACCCTTGTATCGTGAAAAGATAAGAAACTGTCCCTTGTGAGTCATTTTCTTCTGTAAATAGGAGGGGAACCATTCTTTTGTGTTTTGTTTTGTTTAATTCTCTGTTACCGATCGATGCCTTCTTCAAAAGGCCGCGAGGGATACTTTATTAGTTAGAGCAATTGTGATTTAAGGATGATCTTGTGTGATATAGATGTACTCAACATGGAAAAATACAGATTGAGGCATGAAAAGGCCTCCACCTTGGAGGGTGAGCTGGATTTGCCCTGGTTCGACATCTAATAGGGGCTAAACTGCTTTTCATAGACTCATAGAACGTTAAGGGGTTGGAATGGACCTTAAAGATCATCCAGTCCCAACCCCTCTGCCATGGGCAGGGACACCTCCCCCTAGACCATGTTGCTGATGGCCTTATCCAACCTGGCCTTGGACACTGACAGGTTTGGGCCATCCACAACCTCCCCCGGCAGCCTGTTCCAGTGCCTCACCACCATCACAGTGAAGGATTTCTTCCATATATTTAACCTAAATTTCCCCTCTTTCAGTTTCAACGCATTACTCCTTGTCCTGTCACTACAGTTCTCGAAGGAAAGTCCCTCTTCAGCTTTTCTGTAGCCCCTTCAGATATTAGAAGGTTGCTTTGAGGTCTCCATACAACCTTCTCTTCTCCAGGCTGAACAGCCCCAACTCTCAGCCTGTCTCTGAGGGAAGGTGCTCCAGTCCACTTATGCACTTCATGGCCTCCTCTGGACTTGCTCCAACATTTCCAAGTCCTTCTTGTGTTGGGGACGCCAGTACTGTACACAGCACTGCAGGTAGGGTCTCATGAGAGCTGAATGGAAGGAGAATCACCTCTCTTGGCCTGCTGGCCACGCTCCTTTGGAGGAGCCCAGATCACCCTTGGCTTTCTGGGCTGTGAGCTCTCACTGCCAGCTCATGGTGATTTTTTCATCAACCATCACCCCAAGTCTTTCTCCACAAGGCTGCTTTCAATCACTTCTCCACCCAGCCTGTGGGTGTGTCTGGGATTGCCGCGACTCAGGTGTAGGACCTTGAACTTTGCTCTGTTGAAATTCATGAGGTTTGTACCAACCCACCTCACACTGACATGAATCATAAACAACAGAATGGCTTGGGTTGGAAAGGACCTTAAAGATCATCCAGTTCCAACCCCCTGCCATGGGCAGGGACACCTTCCACTAGACCAGATTGCTCCAAGCCCTGTCCAACCTGGCCTTGAACACTTCCAGGGGTGGCACCTATGCTCAGGTGTCTGGGCACCTCATATGGTAAAATCATTGTGAATAAGTCACTTTTGGGATCTCACAGTCTGCACAAGTTTCTGATGGGCATCCTTCTGGGAGGAGGTGTCAGGGTGTGATCCAGATACAGATTGAAGCTGCCCAGCTAAGTGGTGGAATCACCATTCCTGGAAGTGTTCAGAAAGCTGTGGATGCAGCACTTGGGGGTGTGGTGTAATATGTGCTTGCCTGACTCCAAGCAAATGGATCAAGGCGAGCCAGTTTTCTCTAACATATTTGTGCACAGTAGAAAAGTTCCAGCTCACGAGTCTGGGGGAGTTGGTGGGGACCCTCATTCCAGCCATTGCCAAATTTTAGATCCAGACTAGGTCTGGATTTTAACCATCAGTAATGTGTTGAGGTTCCTGGATCCAGGTTCTGGTTTTCCAAGCCACTCAAGTACAATCATCTGCACCAGGGGAAGGAAAAAAACCTGCACAAGATTTACATGGAAGTTTTTGAATTTCAAAGATCTTTTTTAATAAGGCAAGAATGAGGAAGTCTAAAGATGTGCATATCTGCTTTACAGTTGTTAGTTTAATAAATGCAAATATTTCCAGCAGCCAAAGGTTTTACCCTGCAGTTTTACCTGCTAACATTTCCTTGTTTTGAATTATGTAGATCAGAAATGGAGGAAAAACATAACACTGGTTCTAAGGGTATAGAGCTGTCATCTAATTTTAGCTAAATGTTCTCTAAAGCAGAAAGATGCATAACTGTGGGGTAAATTGCTAGTGAAGTTTTCAATTTTTTAAAGTATATGTTTACAGCTTTTCTAGCCAAACTCAGGGATGAAAAAAATGAGAGAAATAGCACAGGCAATGTTGAATATTTCAAAAGAATTGTTAGTAAAAATACCATGTCTCAAATTCCAAAACTATTTATTTTGCATATATAGGACAAAATCTCACTTGAACATAAAACAAATATTCAATATGCAACATGCCAAATAGCTGACCAGGGTGCGTTGACCAAGGATCCTTGACAAAGATTTCTGAAAGTAGTGAGAGATTTAGGGGGTCTGTTTGTATGTTGCCAACACAAGACTTTTTAGCAAAGCCTGGGTTTCAGAAAGAGGGCACTCAGCACACAGAAATCAAGTTCACGAAGGCATCTAAGTTCAAGCCATCCAAACTAGAAACTCTGAGAATCAGTAGTTCCGCTTGGAAATTTGGACCTTTTTATTCCAATATTCAAAGTGTAACTTGCAAGATGCTCCTCACATCATTTTAATAATCCAGAAACAGGTCACAACCAGGAAGTAAAACCCTGCAGATGCCAATCTTCTCGGTAATACCTGAGCTACAGATCAAAGTCATGTTTATATTATTGTCATTTGAAAAGAGCTCCACTGAAGTGAATGAAGTCTGCACTAAAGTTGATGAGATTAAAATTAGGTTGATAAGTGAAAGTTATTAAGGATGATGGGGAGTGAAAATCTTATATTTGATGGATTCTTACATCAGATCTATGGCTCTTGTTGCTGCTGTTATCATGGTCATTGCTGTTGTCACCATCTCTAGCGGTCCCGGCCAAGATCTACCAAAACTAATTTCTTGTCTACATGTCCATGGCAAAACACAGGCTCTGCAGGCAAGTAAAAGAGTGGTATTCATCTCACCTGCCTTTAAACATAGGAATGTGAGCTAGTAGTCAAGGTTTTTACAGCTTCTGGAGAGAAATAGAAACTTCTAGATCATAATTTCTCTGCCCAATGTGAGGTGTCCACCATAGTGGACAGTCTGGATTCCTGGAGTGTTTCTCTCTCCTTAGTGGCAGTGGTAATCTGTTTCCCTCCATGTTGTAAACATCTAAAGATGAGTCATGTGCAGGAATTAGGCCTAGGCCTAGGCCTGGGACCAAGCAGGGTGTATGATGGAAAAAAGATGGTATCTTGTTTCCAGTTCATTGTTTCATTTATATATAAAAGATATATAAAAAAGACGTCATATATATGCCTTAGAAGCACAAAATTCAGGACATATCAACCTTTATGGAGCAGTAGCAAGGCTATTTGCAGAGAAAACCACTGAACTTCTTGAGTTTCATGTACCAGAGTGAAGACTAGCAGCAAGAAGAGTCTCTTAAGATATTGAATCTCAACTGCGCCACAGGACAATATGCCATCAAGTGCATTCATAAATTCAGACTCTGCCCAGAGTCTTCCCTTGACAATTTTCATGACACAGGCCACCCAAAACTACCCTTGCTAGAAAGGCCAAGGGTCAACAAATGGACATTCACCTTTAAAATGTAGAGTGGGCATCACCAAAGGCAACTAGGAGGTATCCAATCTGTTTCTTTGGGCTGTAATCACTTTGATGTCTACATTGTGTGGCTGTAGGGAGCTCTCTGGTAACTGCACTTCCTCAGCCTCACTGGCTGGAGTGGCAGGAACAAGGAAAATGTCCCAACCTTCAATGAGACCTTCCCACTCCTTGCCTCTGCTGAAGCCTTCATTGCCACAAATCAACCACTGTGTTTCACCAACTGTTGTATGTCACAACTCACCAGTTCCCTGCCTGAGGAACTGTCTTTTCTACACAAAGTTCCTGGAACTCAAAATCCCACCCCACCAGAATAAGCACAGTCTGTTACTAAACCATACTTGTTCTTTGCCAGAAGTGCCTGAAATTCATCCATTTTTTCAGCAGTCAGCATTTCTGACCAGGAGGAGTCAATTTAACTGGGGGAAGCAAACAGGTTCTTCACTGCTGCTTGTAAAGATGTTGAAACAGTTTGGGAAACTGGGAGATAAAAGCTCCAGAAGTGCAAGATAGGATGATACCAGTTATTCTCCCTAACACGTCAGATGGGAGCGGTAAAAGCCATATATGGTCACAATTACCACATCCGTGCATATCCAGCAAAAGGAGGCTGAGATCATATTATAAAAATTAACCTGGGGGACATTACAGATGTTGCTTCTAATGGAATTTTATGATCAGCAGCCATATATTATAATATTTGAATAACTTTCAGAAAGATTTGTTCTTCCGGCAATGCTTAAATTTTTTTCCTCCTCTAAACCAAGCGAGTCTTTCAAAGAAAGTGCAAGGCAAAAGAAAAACTGACCTTTCAAGCTGTAGGAGTTGAAATCTTCACACTGATGCTGTTAAAGCTGATTTAAGTAATGCAAAACAATTATTTCCTAAATGCATATGTTAAAACTGTAAATTGATATATCAAAACCACAACCTGAATATAGCAATTTGTCTCTTTTTTTCTTTCTTTCTTCCCCTCCCTGTTGGAGTATATTCCACAGCTGCCTGTCAGATAATACACTGATTGCAACTTTCTTAATTTACAGAGCCTTTAAGTCTAATCTCATGAGCCAGCCTAAAGGGCTTCTTCATCCATTGAAATGCCAGAATAATTGAAATTGTCTTCAGCTGACAGTCAGGCAATAATGAATATTTTACTTTACTGATTGCATGTCAGGGTTGTATATAGCACTGCTAACAGACCTAATCCTGTGAATCTCAAGTCAGGCTTCCCAGGAAAGCTTTTTTTTTTTTCCTCTCTCCATGGATCAGTATGAGAAGACTAAGACCAAGCGTGATGGTGAGTGGTATAGGGTGACCCTGTTGCTGGTTGAAAAATATTACTGTGGATTTTCAACAGCACTCTAGAGGCAAATGACAGTCTGGGAAAGGTTTTATTTAAAGGTTTCCCTGAAGGGAAAAAGGAGAGGGAGGAGGAAATGCACAAGCAGTCAGTCAAAAAAGGGGTTGGGAGGAAATCTGTGGTATGGCATGAAAGAGGCTTCTGTGTAAACTCAATCTGAATAAACTCCTCAGATTTTCATTACAATCACACGTGGGCATTTCCTGACCCAAAATCAGAGCCTGATCAATAGAGTATTAATGATATTGAGATCTATGGAGACAAGAAGGATGATCATTGCTCCCTTAAAGGAAACAGAGCGTGTTTGAGAGCAGAGAAATAAAAGCAGTATGGACACAGGGGATTCTGAGTGTCTGGGTCTGCACATGCCCACTCTGCAGCCACGCACATCAGGATATTCACCGGATCAGAGATGCACCAGACACACCCAACACCAGCATTTCCATGGGAAAGAAGCTCAAGCCCATGATCCACAATCACATAAAGAATGGGCAGCTGGAAAGCCAAGGTACGAGGACAAGTGGCAACTCATCCCACCAGAGAAATCGAGATACTCAGTTTGAGGCCTCTCACTACAAGAAAGACATTGAGGTGTTGGAGCGTGTCCAGAGAAGGCAACGGAGCTGGGGAAGGGTCTGGAGCACAAGTCTGATGAGGGGCAGCTGAAGGTATTGGGGTTGTTTAGCCTGGAGAAAAAGAGGCTCAGAGGGGACCTTCTCACTGTCTACAACTCCCTGGCAGGAGGGAGCAGCCATGTGGGAGTCAGTCTTCTCTCTGAGGTAACAAGCAATAGGACAAGAAGAAACATCCTCAAATTGTGCCAGGGGAGGTTTAGATTGGATATTAGGAAAAATTTCTTTACTGAAACCAACCATTAGAACAGGCTTCTTAAGGAAGTGGTGGGATCTTCATCCCTGGAATTGTCAAAAAAACATGTAGATGTGATGCTGAGAGACATGGTTTAGTGGTGGGTTTGGCAGTGCTGGGTTAATGGCTGGACTCGATGTTCTTAGAGGTCTTTTCCAACCTAAACAATTCTATAAATCTCAACAACAGAGCATAGAAATATTCCTCCCATTCCCTGTGCCATCTATGTTAACTCCTTACAATGATAAAAGTATAGGAAAAAGCAAATGTTCTATTTTTCCCATAAACACAGCAATTTGTGGTTTGTGAATTTGTTGAGCCATTAGTTACCTATTTGTTGTGAAGGACCTCCTTGTTTTTTTTCTCTATTGATTTATCCTCCCAGATTCTGAATCCAAGGAAACATTTAGTATTTATGAAACCCTGCAGCAAGGAATTCCTCTGTTTCAGTGATTTTTCCCATGTTTTAGGAGAAATCAATTCCTGAGTCAGTAGTTCTGTGATAGCCAACCCTGAGACCTCATCACTGGCTTCTGCACGTCTTGAAAAGCAAATGTCAATCATGAAGCCATGTATACCCTGGATATCTGTCTGCAGCAGAAAACATCTATTTTGGTATGGTTTTATTTCAAATACATAAAAAGAGAGTAAGAGAGTAAGAGAGAGAAAGGCTTGCTGGGGAAAAGGAGGAGGGATGAGAAGACAAAACACGTCCTGTTTGAGGAAAAATAATGTGAAACCCGGGGGCAGCCTAATTTGGCAGAACTTCTAATTCTGCATCCTCAGTAGCCTGGAAGGCTGCATGCTCCAAGATTTGATGGTGAATCAGGTTTGGACCTGGCCACCCAAGTAACCACAGTCCCCAGGGTGTCAAAGGCCACAACAGGAGAGCAGCAATGCCTGGATAATGCAGGGAAATTTCCAACAGCCCATATGCAGCACTAAGCAAGCTGGTTTGATGTCAGGAACAGGAGGTTGGATAAGGGTCTCCTGAGGTCCCTTCCAACCCGAATCATCCAGTGGTCCCATGATCCAGGGAGGACTAAGGGCACTTGGCTGCCAGGCAACCTGCCAGGCCAACATCCTTGGAGGCAAGGAATTCTGGCAGGAAGCTACTGAGGGAAAACGGGCATCAGCTCTGGGAAAGCCGTCACTGCAGAGGCACAAGGTCTCTGCAGAGAGGCCAGCCTTTCACGGAGATGTCCTGCAGCCTTACCACCAGGGAACAATAAACCTCTCAGGAGCCCTTGCAGAGAATTCCCTCTTTCTTCAGGGTTTCTGTGGGACCAGCACTGTGGGATCCCTCACTTCTGTTCAGCCTCAACGCTGTGTTTAATCATATGCCTTCCTCCAGCCACCCCCTGCCCCGAGCAGCTTCACACAGCTCTGGGGCCAGATGTAACACACACAGCTCTGACCAGTTTGCCAGTGCAGATACCAGTGGGAACAGCCCACTTCAGCTGGAAAAAGCCCAGTCACTTTTACCTTTTTTAACTTTTATCTTAACAGAATGCTTACAGCTCATCCCACTGATCCCAGCAAGGCAATATCTTCCAGTGGGGTCAATGACAGCAACTTAAGAGCAACGCAGCAACTAGAGGGACATATACAGGCAAGCCCCTAAGTCTGTGGATGAGCTTTTCTGAGCTGGAAATTGGGTAAGAACTGGCTCTGGAACTTGTCCAACGAGTAGGATTTGGGCAAAGGCAACCTGCCACCCCCCTGTTGACACCACTACCCAGTTGCTCCTGTAACCCCCGAGTCTCCACTCGGCTGCTGAGCACAGAGCTGAGCCCATCCTTGCAACAGCCTCCTGTGACCATTTGCATCTGAGACAAAGCCTGCAAGTTGATCCCTGCCTGTGTTTGACAACACTTTCTGCAGCTGTGCTCAGCCAGGGGTCCCAGGAGCTGCAATCCTTCCTTCCCAGTGCAGTCCTGCTCTGAAAGGGCCCAGAGAACAAAACAGTCTCTGTGAGATGCACGGGGAAGGGAGGCACTTTCACAGCTAATGCCAAGACACCGGGTTTCCATAGCAGAGATTGAGTGGTAGGAGGTTTTTTGTTTCTGGCACATCCTGGAGGACCCCCTTTCTCTACCTCTGCCAGTGGCTTGGAAAGGAATACAGGAAGGGGCAAGATCTGGTCTCCAGGTAGCCACTCCAATACCTTGTTGGAAAAAGGGATACAAGACATTGGGGAAACCAAGATAATTGAATAGTTGGGAATGAATAAACCTTCTCTAAGAACTCCTTGCTTATAGAGCCCATGGAGGGGAACTATATATAAACCTATATCAAATTGTTTACTGATAAAATCTGCCTTTGATCAGATCTGAAAGAAGGATCCAAGTTCTTTTCTGTTCTTCACTGACTTTACACCAGCGCTTGAATTTAGCAAGTTTCTTTGATAATTAAGAGTTATAGGAGAAAGCTGAGGAAGCTGAGGATGCAATAAAACCCTTGATTATTATTAAATCATGACAATAGCAAAATCTGTTGTTTTTCAGCACCTATAACACAGGGTGCTGCACCAAGGAAAGATACACTGTAGGCTGATGATGACTCCTTCCAGTGCCTTTTTTGTTGACCAGAAGAGTTTAGACTTAAGCTCCAAAATTAGCTTTATTTTCCAATAAGAATAAAGGACAGGGGCAACTCCACCCAAAAGAAAATAATTCTTCCCTCCTGCAAATTAAGCAGCTGGACCCCTCAGGGAAACAGTTCCTTCACATGCCAAGCAGCTCCTCTCTGAGCCTTCCTTCACCTTCCCAATCTGGGAACCAGCCCATCTCACCCCCCCTCCCTCATCCCCTACCTTTCCCCGGGGCTTATTCCCATTACTTTTACCTATTTATCCTCATAAATAGGGTCAACTGTCTTCATGGATCCTGAAACAGCCCCTACCCTCCATTGCAGTGGGATTATAATTAACTTCACAGAAGCAGAGACAAGAAGGGATTTACCCCAGGTCCCCAGCACAGCCAGGAATGCAGCCCCTGGGTCCCAGCCCTGTGTACCCTCCACCTTTACTACTGGCTTGTTCTCTCCCACCTCCTTTGCCCTCATCTTGGGCTGCACTCCTGGGCATCTCACGTTTCACATCTCTTATTATTAAGAGTAATAAAGAGATGGCAGCATAACCCCAAAATCTACGGTCAGGTCGTTCTGGCTCTTTGAATGGGCTCTCCAGTTCTCTGTCAATGTAACAATGCTGGAACACGCAGGAAGAGGTTGCTCCACACAGCTCTAAAAGCTGCCAAGACATCTCTTGTAGCCTGACTGTCAGAATAAAAGGTTGTAATTAACAACCTGGCCTGTCATCTCCTTACTGGACTCAGTTCAAGCCAACCAGTGTTTAGGGACCTTTGGGTTCTTATGGAACGAGACCATGATTGCTATTCAAGGCCACAGCCTGTGACTGAACAGCCGGATGGTCAAAACTGAACGTAAATATGATAGGAATCCCTAAACACAAAACACAGTGTGTGCTCGTCTTCTTAATGGATTTGCCTTTCCCTCAGATTTTGATTTGGAAAACTCCATTTAAAAAAAGATTCGGAAAGTGCTGGAGGTGCTTGACATACACTTAAAAGCTCCAGGCCAGACCCTGCAGCTGATATAAATCACTGTCAGCTCCAGCAGCTCTCATGGCTCAGGCCCAGCCTCAGAATGCAGAGAGAGTTAGTGAGAATAAATCAGTGTATTTATCTGTACGTCCCCTTCTCCTTAAACCCAAACACACTTGAACTGATGGATTGGGCCTTTCATATCCCTCCATTATTGTGTCTCAATTGCATACATTTGTGCTCTCTCCACTGGATAATAGATACAAATAATGAACAGCTGTAGGAATGCAAATATAGGTGGCACACGTGTGTAGTCATCTGTGCACACACACACATGCTATCTGCAGCCAGCAGCTCAGCCCTGTGGGTCTGTTGACCCTGCACTCCAGAGGAGGATTTGATTTATTCCTGGGGGAAAAAAAAAATCCTCCTTTTATTTATTTTCATATTAATAATGATGAAAAAGGTTCCGGCACACCATTTCTAATACAATTAAGTATATTCAAGATCACAAAGTGCTATTACAATAAGCAGAAAATATATATATAAAGGACGCACTTTAATCCAACAAGTACAGTGCTAAGGCAGGAATTAATGCATTGTCTGTGCCATTGTGGCTCAGTATTAAAAACTATACCCTGCCAGAGGAGGAGAGAGCAACAACTGAGCATCTGTCTGACATTACAGCTCCCCAGGTCCTCCAGGATGTCACACCAACTGCAGGATGTTCCGAGTTTTTGCATCACGGGGTCCAGTTCTTCACCTCCAAAGGTTTCTAAGCCTGATTCACGGCCAATTTTCTTTCTACCTGAAGGTCTGTGCACCTTGAATCTCATAGACTTTGCTCAAGGGAGCAAGGAGAGGTGGTGGAAGAGTCACAGGACACAGCTGAGGTGCAGGTCACTGGGTCTGGTCTAGTTACCCAAAGCTTACAAAATGTACAGACTCACAAGGGATGAAAGTGCCAAACCAACACTCAGCTGGGACACTTTAACACACTTCAGTTTTGTTGGACCCCAGAGCCAGGACAGGCATTTCAGCAAGACCTAGAGTGCGTGGGTAGGCATTTATCCATAGGAAACATGAGGAGAAAAAGGGAATGGCTCCCATATGAAAAGGGTCTGGTTTATTGCAGGACCAAATGAGAAAGTAGGGATCCAGCTGCAAAGGAGGAGCAGAGGCCGTGGTCTGCAGGAAAAGAGTTGTGAATGCAAGGGAGAACTCTGACTGGATATATATATATATAAATATGTTTTCTTTGTTCTGCAAAAAGTGACAAGTGTTTTGTTCCCCAGGGCCCTCTGAAAAGACGCCTCATCTATTTCCTTCCAGAGCCACGTGTTTCTGGGTTTGCTGTAGGCCAAGGTGTCTCTGTTGATAAAACATAGAGGATGGTCCCAGTTTTGTGAAGGGTTGAGAGCTGATGAGGTTGGATGCATTTCAGAATTCAGAAAAATACACTATTTTCCCCTCTATAGTCAAAAAAGGACATAACTACACCTCAAAGCCTTGTTCTGGGAAGATGCTTTCTGGAGGTAGGTGTAGGAGAACCTGATTGGGATCATTTACATGTGATCTGTCTCTTCCTTACTTCAACATTAAGTTGGACAGTAGCTCATCTTTGGCCTTTTTGTTCCATTATAGCCCCCCTCACGCCCCACACTGAATAAAAGGTCCTCTTCAGTTATCACAGATTTATTTTTAAAGTTGCCAAATCACAAAAAAAAAATCTCAGTGCCAGTTTGCATTCCTGACAAAACTCATCACACTGAGTTGTTCCTCAGTTTGACTTCACATTGCTGATTTAAATGATGTCAATCCTTATTCTCCCATTCATAACTGAGAGCAGAATTGGGCCCTGGACTTAAAACTGGAGCATGGAGCAATCAGTGGGAGGCACAGCCACTGCAAATACAGCCGAGCAAAATTTTTAAAATGCAAATCAGCATTCCCATAAGCCACCGCCATGGTCTTTGGGGTAGATACGCATTTAGGTGATTTAAAAAACGATCATTATTTACCCAGTAAGCTGTGGCAACTCCTTCAGCAGCTGCCATGCTCGACTGGCTTAATACATATTTAGAGTATGCAGAGTAAGAGTGGGCAATGCAAAACAGAGCTGAAACATCTCAGTATTAGATACCTCGGGGGGTGTTTCTCCATATGCCAAATAAGACAATATTGTGGATTAGTCACTTGCCAAATTCCTTTTCTTTTTTTTTCCTCCTTCTTTTTTTTTTTTTTTTCCTAATTTTTTAATCTGAGCTGCTTGAATTAAATAAGAGCCAAAAAAACATTAGCATCTTCATCCAGGAGAGACATCTTCACATCAACAATTAGATTTCTTTCTAAAACAATGCATTGCTCCATTATGGTATTGGAGGGCAGGAGGTAATGAAGCCCCACACCTGACATTTCAATGTGTCAAATTTTAGGACAAAGGAAACCTTTGCTCTCAAACTCTAACCCTTCCAGGGACAGAAGCCCCTCCCAGAACCAATATTAAGTTCCAGCAGAAGAGCTGGCAGTGGCAGCCACTGCAATGTCATGCCTGGTGCTTAGCGAGGAGGCTCCAAACCTTCCTTCCTTTTGATTGCTCCTTATGTAGGACGAATCCAGATTAAAGGCTAATTTCTTTTCGACTTTGCTGGGTTTGGAGCCTGTCTCTCACCCAGGCTTTGTTGTGCAGTGAGGTAGAGTGTAATTTTCTGACTCTTCCCAACTCCTTAGTTTGAGACAATAATCCACTCTGTCTCCTCTTAATTAAAGTAAATAACCCAGGCTCACAATAGCAGTTCAGAAAAGGGCCTTAAGTCTCGTCATTCCCTCGGTGCAAGGAGCTAATTGATTTTCAAATGATAATGGTGTTTACATTAGAAAGCCCACATCCCTCCCTCCCCCTTCCTTTTCTCTTCTTAAACCTTCTTCATCTCATGAATATCAAATGGCCAAGGTCCCTCCATTGTGGCTGTCACCTCCTAATGTACCTGGTGTCACTCCAAAATACTTAACCAGCTAATGAAGTGATTTCTGATTTACCTGCCTGCCTCCTGTGCCCTGTTTGTTATCCACACACCGAGGACCTGCAGGAATGTCCCTTATTTTGCCTTCCTCACCCCATTGTCCCAGGACACAGAGGCCGCAGCTACAGGCCTGGAGGCAGGACTAGTTTTCAGCCGGGTGGAATTTTAAGGGTGAATGGGAAAGGTCACTTCAATCAGAAGATGGAAATATATGAAAACGGGAAAGAGCCGCAAACGCAGCAGAAGGAGGAAAACAAAGTCAAACCTGCAACTGTGCCAGCTGAAGTGCAAATGAGGATGCCCAAAAAGACTGAACAGGATGTGAAAAGCATTCGTTTCACAGTAATTTAGAAAAACATCCAGCTCCAACTTCATAAATCCAGAATGTAAATATATGCTGCCTATCTAATGTGTCTGTGCAAAGAGATGCAAAAGGAGAAAGTACATCAAACAACTATAACTCAGATCTCCAAGTCAAGCGTCCAACACTTTTTAAGTTCCGGGATTAAAGCTGCTATTCTGCACACTGGATCCACTCTGCAAAAGGAATGCAAATACCCCCTCACTTCTTTCTCTTCCTATAAGGCCTTAATCTGTGCAGAGGCTGGACAGAGCTCCCGTAATCACAAGATCTTTGGGATTTTACTTTCTTCCCTGTGTGAAGCATGACCCTCAAGACAAATGTTTTTGCATGTCAGCACAGTTTTGCCCCAAGACAGAATGATTCATTTCCACACTGTCCTTTCCTCATTGCCCATCACTTTAACACCTGAAGGCGTTGCAAATATTTATGCCTTTTTCTCTGTAACACCTCCGTGTGTTGAGAGGGTTTTCTTGGTCTCATTTCTTCAGAGGTTGACACACAGGAGGGTTAAGGCAACAAGAAGTTACTAATTTTGGATGCCGACTCTGTGGCAAGGAGAAAGCTGCTTTCCAGCATCTTTTCTAAGCACAAAACTGAGCTCTTTGGTGAAAGACCTCAGCATCTCCAGGTTCCCTCCAGGGTGGGAAACTCACAACTGACCATTTGTATTGAGCCAACACAATATGATTTGGCTGGAACGTTTATCAGAAGCAGAACCAGAATCCACTTCTGCAGTGCAAGTGCCCCAATACCCACAGGAGCTGTGAGTTAAACCCTCCTTGCAGTGGTTGTAGAAGGGTCTCCACTGCCTTGAACCCCTCTCACTGCTGCATGAGATCCCTCCCATGCGATAAACAACACAGTCTGTGGGGAGGAATGTGTATTATATCTGAGGGGATTCCACCAGAATGCATTTATCCCAGGGAACTAAACCACAGGGGCAGAGGGAACATTATTGCCCAACTAGGGGAATCAAATTTTTTATTTAATGTTTCATTTAAGGGCAAGTTTTTTTATCATTCTAACCTTTTTATCTACCTGGAATACAGACTCTTTTGTTGGTGGGGTTTTTTTCAAGCCACAGATTAAATTCAAAAATTGACTAAGTTTGAAATACTTATATTTCGTATCAACCCCAAACCATCCCAAAAGATTATGCAAAAAAAAAAAAAAAAGTGTTTAACTCTGGGAGAGGAAAAAAAGTTAAAAGAAAAAATTATTTGTTAGTCATATAATAGAATGGGACATTTTGCCATTGCTTAAGTACTTTTCTTTTAGCACAGCTTTTCAAAATATGGATTTCAATGAAACATTAATATTTTTTTGGTTAGAAGTGTTAACAACAACCTTTAAATCATTTACATTTCCAGGCTGCAGTGGTAGGCCCACTCCCAACTGAGCCATGTTATTTTAAGACAGGGCAGGGTGTGTGTGTGTGCATGTGTTTATTATATATACATATAGATGTAGGTTAAACAAGTAAAACACTTTGTGTGGATATATTTGTAAATACACACACATATACATGCATGTTCTACTTAAAATGACTTAATGACAAATGTTGTTATTTGGGCTTTAGATTATAGGCTCAGAGTTCTCTAAGACTAACTGGCTCTTTAAGTGGCTTGGGATGAAATACGACATCCCCCGGAGCATCTCAGTCAAGACCAGTTGTTATTAGTCATTGAACAGCCTGGCTGTGAGAGGCACAATCACACGCATGCCTCTCCCTCCCTCTTTCCTTCCCAAGCTCTTTCTTCTGCTTATTACTTTCCCTGTTGTATTAAAGACTCATCATGGTTATAAGCTCCATCTCACAGCTCTCCTTGATCAGGAGGTAGGAACACAGGTTCAGCTCCTGCCTTTGACACAGCCCGCATGACCTTGGGCAACGCACTTAATAACCCCGGGTCCCAGTGCTCTGCCTGTGAAATAGGGAGAATAAGTTCCTTTTTCCCACTCTTAATTCCATCCATTAAAAATGCAAAATCTTCAAAGCTGAAACTGTGCGTTAATGTATGTTCCCCCAACCTAGCGTGATAAGGTTTGGATCTTAATTGGGCCCTGCAGGTTATGCCACAGTACTAATAATGCAAATAATTATTTGGAGTGCTGGAGTGCATGATTGTTGTTTTTTTTAATAGACACTATGTGTTTTTTACAAAGTGGGAGCTGCAGTGACAGGATCAGGCTGGGGCAGTATTTTTTGCTGTTGCAGAGAAATTCAAGATGCTGAGATGTCTGACCTCTAGAAAATAAAAATAAAATCATTTTCCAGCACAGAGGAAGTGTGGAACAGGCAAAGATGAGTCTGTGTAGAGAATGCAGAGAGAGTTTTGGCTGCTGTTTTATCTGAGGAGAAAAAAGGGAGGTAGAGGACATTCCCCTTGGCAGCACTGCTTAGCAGAGTGATGGACACTGAAGTGACAAGCCACCACTGCTTTTTTCTTGAGCCTTATTTCTTTCTGGTGTTGCCTGTTCTTTTGAGAATCCAACTCAAACTGGAACCTCTTCCTTTCTCATCCCGTCTGTGACACTGATTTAGTCTCTGGCCTCAGGCAAATCACTTAACCTTCCCCTGCCTTGTAAAAAGAGATGATCATATACACTCCATCAGTCCTGCGCTGATTAATGCATTAAAGCTTAATATACCTTCTACCACAGAGCTTGGTGTAACTATCTCTACACAGACTTTATAAATATGTACGTGTGCCTGTATCTCATATTTTTCTAAATCTACTTTCCCTTTCTCTCCAAAAACACCAGTAAAATCTAAGGGGATTTATAATCTCGCTGCAACACCAAATTTGCAGTTGTCCCTTGCAGGAACGTTGATCCTATCTCCAGCAGACAGCTGTGTCTTCCAGCCACTACCTCCGTCACTCCCACCACTGCAGTTCCAGCTGCCAGAGGACAAGATTTCTTCAAAGGGAATCTAAAGGATCTGGGTTTCATTTATATAAAGGATTTGCTTATAACTGATACATTATGGGATACAGAAGTCATTTATAGCTTATCCTTGTGGTTCATCCCTATGCGTTTTTAAGCGTTGAGAGATGAGAGCATTGCTAGACACAATTCTCCTACACCAAAGCTGCTCTGTTTAATGTCATAGAATAAGGTAAAGCAAGGGGTCACTTCCTCAGATAGGGCACATTTGCCTACCTCTTTTGAAGTCACAGTAAAGTCGTAGAAGATCATCCTGTCTGAAGTCAGCCTAACTCCACCAATCTGCCCCAGGTGCAGAGCAGGCACTTTCCAGGGCACTGTGAAGGCACAGAACCCCACGTGGCTTCATCAGCTGCGTCTAAACCAGGAAAGCAGGACAGTGCCACTGGATATACCCAAGGTATAAACTTTTTATTTAAAAAAAAGTCCAAAAAAAGGGGAAAATTTCAACAGATAGACACACTTGGTGCTATTAAGCCTGGTTGTATAAATGTAGCCTCCTGAAGATGTCTACATCAGTGATTGCTGGAGGCACAGACACTTTATTTTTCTATAAGTAGTTTATTCTTTTCTTTAAACATTTACTCTTGACTGCTGTTGGAAACAATGCTGGACCAGCAGGGCCCTCTGGCTTGAACTAATGCAGTCACTGTCACACATATTTTGTGTTTAAAACCACATTAGCTAACATGATTTTTTTATGATACAACTCAAACTCTGATGTGAAAATATTGCAAGTCCTTTTAGAATGTATTAACTGGGATCCAATATTTTTGAACTTCTCTAAGTCGTTTACCCCAAAAAGGATTCATCTTACCTTTATTTAGACCTCTGAGATGTAGTTATTCACATATCTGAGAGGCATCTCCAGCTCTAACAGCCCTGATGAGAAATGGGCCTTTTTAAGAGGCAATTCCTCTGCAGATCATAGAATCATTGAATATTCTGATGACTATGTCAGCATGATGCTCTACAAAGAGTGAGCAGCTCAGACACAGCTATCAGAGGGTGAGGGGCAGGCAAAACCTACCCCAAGTGTCACCACTGACCTTTGGGAGAGCTACAGAAGCCTGTCTTGGACTACCCTCCCCTTCATGTGTCCTCCTGCCATCCATGCTCAGACCAAGGGCACATCTGCCGAATAAAATGTTGAACATATTTAGACTTCCCCAGTGCCTACCTGGACAGAAATAACACTGGCTGCAGGCAATCTGGACACTGTCTGGGGCTCCCATCAGTCCTCCACCCATCAATGGAAAGCTGGGATAATTTCTCCCCTTGTATCCCATTACAAGCAGTGTGTGTCTGTGCTAAGGATCACCTGAGCTATTTCCATATCTGCTTTTGGATGAAGATGCCACTGTGGGTCGTTGGAGGTGTCAGACTGTGCTCAACTGACCCAGACATAGCCAGGAGCAAGGAGAAAAGCCAGCTGACCCTCTGCCCAAGCGGGGAGCCAAGAGAAAGAGCGTGAGAGATGTATTTACTTACACACTTACTGATGTAGTGGAGAGCGGCGCTGCTCAGAGCTGGACCTCACCCATCACAAACAGTCCCACCAAACAAAACCCTTCTCCCAGCCCCCTAGAGATGGAGAGGGGGGGAGGCTGGATGAAGGGAATGCAGCAAACAGGAGGTTGAGGGAAAGGCAGAGATCCTGCCAAGGAAGGACGAAGAGGACGGGAAAACCACAGAAAAATGCAGGAAGAGGGGGGTTGAGTGGGATAACAGCAAGAAGCAAACATTGGCCTCGGCGATTTTAAGAGACAGAGGAACTCAGAAGTAATTTTCATAAACTTTTAAATATAGCTTTAAATATTAGTAAAGCTTAAGCCAGTGCACACAAAGGCAAGTTCCCTTTGAAAGAGTTCCAGAAAACCATGAAATGCTGTTGATAAGACTGTGCCAATTTGTAAAGCCTGCCACAATCTCTGGCTCACGTTTTCTGCCTCTCTCTCTCTCCAATTCTCTCTTTTTCTCTCCTCTATTTTTCTCATTCTTTCTCTCCTTCCAAAAGCTCACTGTGCTTTGTGAGTCAGAGGAGCTGCAATGACAACAACAAACAAGAGCACAAATCTTTATTTCTGTAGCTGGAGCATCTTCTCTGCAAGGAGGAGAATGAGTGTAGTGTCTGCATGTGATTGATTCAGTAAAAATAATGTCAAAGTGGCATTTGCAGAGGCCAATAAAAGATTCTGATGGAGAGTGCCCAGTGGGGATAATGTAAGTAAACTCAACCCAGGTTTTCTTGGCTTTTATTAGCAAATTGTGTTCAGCCTTAATTACAGGTTTGCCAGGGCCTGACACTTGTCAGTGTATTTACATGGAAAGATTGAAATATTGATAAGGGTCTTTTTGAACAGAAGGGAAAATAAGTTCAGCGTGGGGGGGATGGGAGAAGCCCCTCTGAAGGGGTTTTTGACAGGTTCTCTGTGTCGTTATCATGAGTTTTGAGGATTTTTCTTTTTTCTGTGTGGAGCATTACTTAGAGGATATAGCTGGGAAAAAGGTTTCAGTGTGCTTGGTGCTTTAGAATAAAAATATTTACTAAAGGAGAATATGAGCAACCCAGTCTAGTGGAAAGTGTCCCTGCCTATGACAGGGGTGTTGGAACTGGATGATCTTTAAGGTCCCTTCCAACTCAAACCATTCTGTGACTATGATTTTATGCATGTAACTGAATATTCAATCAAAGGGCTGAAGGTACACAGGCTAAAGGGGCTCAAGGTCACACAACAGGGCCCTGTCACATCAGCTGCCTCACTCCCAGTTTAGAGTTTTTCTGTCAGACAAGTCCTCAGCTCATATCCCTCCTCCACGACCTCCTGGGAAATTTTACTTCTGCTTTTACACCTCCTCTGCTGTGTTTCAGTCCCAGCATCAGGTTGGTTCCTGTTCGCTCTGATCACCCAAGTGATAAAGCATGGAAAATGAAAAACAGATTAAAAATGTATTAAAATCCAATATAAGAAAGGCATTAACAAAAGGTGATTAAACTGAAGCTTGATCTTTCTGTGATATGAGTTCCCATAATATCCCTTTCCTGGGTGGGGTGGTGGGGTGTGTCGCAGACTGGGAATTCTTTCGTAAAATTTTAATTTTGTCAGCTCCTGGAAGCCAACCCTGCCCATGGTCCAAGGTCCATTTAAGCAAGCTGGTGGGCTTCATGTATTGCTAGAAAAACTCCTCAAGGTGATCAAAGAGATTCAGTTCAGTAAGTTCAAAGACCAGGTTTGTGATTTTCTCTTAGACCTGACTCTTCGGCAAAAAAAAATTACTCAGAAAAATAAAATTATTTGTTCAAACAAGACAGCTGGACACAAAGGAAACACTTTTAATTATGTGAAGCAAAAACTCAACAAAACCTCTTTTTGCTTTGTACTTTTCGAAAATTTTGTGTGAATTCGATTTCATCCCTTTCTGAGAGGTGATTGTACCTTTAGTCCAACAATTGCAGCATTTCTATGAGACGAACAGCCTCTCACAGCCAGCTTAAACATTAATCCTGGAATTAATTTTGGTTGCATGCAGCTCCAGCCTGAACAAGTCAGTTCATCTGCAGCAGCACCTCGGCACCCAGACCACACATGACGTGCTGGACCAGGCTAAGGGGGATTACAGCATATCCATCCCTTCTCACAAGAGCAAATCCTCTCCTATTATGCCACAGTGACAACAGCTAAGTACAATCCGTTCATACAGAGGTCAAAAATTTTCCTATTTTATCCCATTTTTGCTCTTTCAAAGGGATCCTGAACCAGCATGGAGAAGATGACTTCACAGTGCACACAAGTTCCTGCTGGTCCTTATTATGGGAAGCAAAGCTGAGAGGGGCAAAAAGGTGCTAAACTGACCCATCTCTGGGGACAAAGAAGGCAGAGAAGAAAAAGGTCTGGGGAGATCTTACAGCAGCACCCCCAGTACCTAAAGGAGCTCCACGAGAGCTAAAGAGGGGCTTTCGATAAGGGCATGGAGTGGTAGGACAAGGGGGAATGCCTTCAAAGTAAAAGACTGCAGCTTGGATTAGATGTAAAAAATAAATCCTTCACTATGTGGGTGATGAGACACTGGAACAGGTTTTCCAGAGAAGCTGTAGACATCCCACCTTTGGAAGTGTTCAGGATTGGATTGGATGGGGATTGGAGCAACCTGGTCTAGTGGCAGATGTCCCTGCCCATGGCAGGGGGTGGAAAGAGATGATCCTCAAGGTCTCTTCCAACCCAAACCATTCAAGGATTCTATGATGACAAAGAGACAAGGTGCAGGTGAGACCTTGCCAGAGGACGAGTAAGAGCCATGTCAGCAGCCGGTGATGTCCCAGCCCCTTGTAAACCACAGTGCCCAACACATCACCCAGCCACACTGCTCCACCTCGCCCCGTGCCCAGGCAGGCTGGCCCAGCCCCGTTTGTCACGTAATCACCACCACTGCACGACAAAGACGTCTGAGGCAGCCACTTCCCCACCCTGCATCACATGAGACTTCACACAATGGGTCAGGAGAAAGCACAGGAGCCTACCCTTTGCCTGGGGCTCCCAACTGTAATGTATAAGATAATTATAAGGCTCCTTTCACACAATGTGGAAATCTGGTGTGCATCTGTATCCCTCCTCGCCTCTGGGGCAAATGCAGCAGTCTTTTGACAGCCAGCAGCAACCCTCCCAGAAGATCACAAGCCCTCCAGAGAAGAACGTTTTGTACCCAGTGCACAGTCATGGTGAGAGCTGTGTGTGGCACAGTGCAACAGCACAAGGCACAACCTGTGAGCAGAGCTGCAACACTCAAAGATCCTTTTTAATCCCCAGAGAACATGTGCCAGATGCATTGGGCCTGGGTTTTGCTGTCTCCTAAACAGATACACAGACTTGTCCCAAAGGCAGGCTCAGCTCCATCTTCGTAATAAGCCACCACTCCCTTCCATAACCTCCTCCTCACATAAAGACTTGTTATACCTTCAGTAACAGCCACCACTGGCATGGGCCCAGCTCCTCACCTGGGCTCGATGCGTGAGACTCTACCTTTGGGTGGAGTTCTGGTGATTTACACCAGTGAAAATTCAACACAGGCTTTGACCACTGCAGTGTCCCTATCACCTCTAGATTCCTGCAACCAGCAGGATATTAAAGGCCAGAACGTCTAGACACATTAGACATGTGAGGACATCTTCAGTGCAGGTTGGGTGTGATGCCTCCATCAAAGCAGTTGAGCTTGGCAGGAAATGATGAACGGCTCAGACTCCTCACAGTGAACTCGAGGCATTTACATGACCAAAGCTATCTCCATCCAACTGCTCCTCCAGCCCTATCTGTCTCCTCTGTTGCCTAACCAGGAGCTGAGCGACTAAGCCTTGGATTTAGCTGTACTCGTAGCATTATGCAATGGGCCTTTGTCATGTAGATGGGCCAAAGGGACTCAATTTTTAATCCCTGTGGATTGGATTTCTCCTCTCTATTGAGGCACTGCTTTTCATCCTCACCTCCTTCCCACAAAACACAGACAACATCCACAGAAAGCTGGAAAAGAGAAGTTATTATTGCATAGAAAAGGTCATGGAACCATAGAACATCTTGGTTTTGAAGGGACCTTAAGGATCATGTAATTCCAAACCCCCTGCCATGGGCAGGGACACCTTCCACTAGACTGGGTTGCTCAGAGCCCCATCCAACATTTCCAGGGATGGGGCATCCCCAACTTCTCTGGACAACTTGTTCCAGTGCCTCAAATGACCTGATTATTTCAATACATGGGGACACAATGCTTATGAGGGACTTTAGGACAATTGCATGAAAAGCACTCTAAAAGGGCATTGAACATTTAGATCTCCTCTGCTATCTCAGCAATGGCCATATTTCTAAAATGGGACATTTTGCCGTGGTTGCTATGGAAAGTACTTAATTCCTATTGTCCAGTCAAAGGGGCGATGGTCTTCACCCAAGCAATAGCTGTTCTAGGAAAAGGTCTCTCCCTTCCCCCTTCAAAGTCGCCTTTTCTATGAGTTCTGGAGATTGTATCAGTTACACCCTATGCTATTTTGGTGTGTGTATTTGGTTTGGACTTCCCTCAAATATTTACCTAAGATTGGGGAGGCAAAAGGAAGACAAGGTTCAATGAACTACAACTCATTTTCTTAAGAGAATTGCTCACTGCTCTGTTTTCTTTCTTTTTCTGTTCCTTTTATTTATTTATTTATTCTTCCTTCATTTATTTCCTTCCTTTCTTCCTTTCTTCCTTTCTTCCTTCCTTCACAAAATCTATGGTAAAGCTCCTTAATGATGCTGTAAATCTTTAGATATTTGGTCCTCTGGTTGATATCTATGGATGCCCAGATGACCATTTCTTATTGTGAGTTCCTCCTCCTGTTTTTCTATATGCAACAGAGCAAAGATACATTGGAATTTTCTTAGATTCAATATTTCATGGGTTCACATGGGGGGAAATTCACAGTGCCAGGTAACAAAGCAAAGATGCAGGGAGTGCAATCACTGCAGTCAAGAGGGCACCCTGCAGCAGGCACAGCTGAGTCACTCTTCAAAGTTCATTTGTGTACAGAAATGAATGTCAGACTCTGAATTCAGACCCCTACCACTCTGAACACCTCGAGTCTGAGCCTGTGTTAAACCAAGACTTGCCTCATGGCTTACGGTTAATCAGCAAAGCACGTCTATGATACAGACATGATGGGCACAAATCGTTTTGCTTCTTCCATGAAAAGTCATATGAGGACACTTTAACCAAATGATCAGAGATTTTTTTCCAGGATGGACCCAAGACCACACACAGATGGGTATGTAGGCATCCTGAACACCTTTCTGTGCTGCAATGCATACAGGCATCTTGACCCCTCAGAGCTAGGTGAGAGAGGGCTGGCAGTTTGCTCTCTGACTTATTTCCTGAGATACAAAATAGATGTAGACAAAAAAAAAGCAGTAACAAAGGCCCGGCAGCAATCCAAAAATCCAACTCTGACCCTGCTATTTAATCACAAGCCATACCAGAGAAAGGAATGATGACGGTCTCCCAACCAATAGCTTTTCTGTTTCTTTCTCAAAACATCTACAAAGTGGAGAAAAGATTCAAGTTGCCTCATTCCAAGCATTTCTTTTCTGCAGTGTCAAGCAGTAAGATATGCCTGCACCGCTGGTGCTTCCACTAGCAGAACGTGTTTCCATGAAATACAGGTTTCTGAGCCCAAATTCCTTTCTGCAACATGAAACATTCTGGTCTCGTGTTAAGGTATGCGGCAAACTGAGATGCAAAGGAGTATGCCAGGATTAGCACAGAGTTTAAGGTGCAGAGGTCATCAGTGCTTAACAATAACTTTCTCGCAAAAAACAGGGAAAAGTGGGTTGTGAAATAGAAGTAGGAACAAGTCATCAAAACTCAGAATTATTTGTATTTCTGTAGTCACCAGCACCAGAAGGACAAGGGCTGGCAGGAGTGCTCCTATAAAGAATATTCCATTGTATTATTGATCATGTTTACGGTATTGGTACAGCTTTATAGGTGCTTATTTGCTGAAAAAGTGCCTGCCTGGAGGCATGTGATGTATAATTAAGTCTCACTCTAGATGTGTAACAAAGGCCACCCACACCCTCTCAGACCCAGGCAGGTTTTCAGTGACCCCACTGAAGTCTAAAATGACTGGATATGTCTGTAGGTTCCTCAGCCCACTGTGTGGTCACTGGCTGCAAAATCTGGCCCCCAGCAGTCACACTGGTTGCACATACCTTATAAAGTCTTAGTGGTTATTTGAATTATTTTAATCAATTCAGATAATACATCAACATACAGTTATTCCATTGTTAATCTTCATTTCACTATAATCATACTTTATTTCTCAGACTGCATTTGTCATGCAGTAGAATTTGGCTCAGTAGTTTATGTTAAAAGGTTTTAACCTATTGAAAATCATTGCCTTCTCAACTGGATTATTTGCCAGTTAGGTTCGATTTGGCACCTGGGTCAATTGGTATTTTCTGTGTTGTCTGAGTACATGATTATGTGAAAATTAAGGGAAAGAAAGAAAGAAAGAAAGAAAGAAAGAAAGAAAGAAAGAAAGAAAGAAAGAAGCAATGAGGAAGGCATGAATGGCAAATGTTCTCACTTGGTTTCAGGTGCTTTTGCCTGGCTATAGCCATAGCACCCACCCTTCTTTCTTTTTTTCCTGTGCTAAAAAATCCGCTGAGATATCCCTTATAATCAAGCCCAGGACCAGTTTCTCCCACCTAAGGCACTAAGAGGATCACTTCATTTAAGCAGGTAGTTGCTCTTGAGGTAAGATAGTGATAACCATAGAACAATTCAGATATGAGATAACATGAATTGCCCTTAGCAGGTGACTATTGAACTGTTGACTATAGAGAAAACACTTCATAATGAAGTGACCATGCATTGTGCTGTCAGTTTAAGCTCCTCTAGTAAGAACCCGAAGTTTGAGGAAGTTTATTTGGGTCTAGAAGAAGAAGAAAGCAATTTTTACACGGGCTGCTGTGCTGTGTGAAGCCAGCTCCAGCAAAGAACTCTGCAGCTTGATACTGGCTTTATGTAATATATATACATTAGCTGTCCTTTGGAGACAGTCAGACCACAGCCCCACCAGATGAACATTCATCCTCAATGGTGATGCATTAGTGAGCTGAAGCAGAGAAGATGAGGTAATAAATACATAAAGTCGTGATCAGTTCTTAGATATTTGGGAATAGTAACTGCCGAGTCGCTCACCAGCAATTGAAGGATTTATTGATGTCTTGCCATTAACCTGGGAAATGAGCTTGGGCCAGACAGAAATCAAACACAGGCAGGTTCCCATCCCAAACTGCAAAGATTATTAGTTCCATCGAGAAGGACAGATTTCAACACGCACTCAAGCTGCCGTTCCAATTCTGAAATCTTCGCTCTTACAACACCTCTTTTCAAACCAGCAAACATTTTGCCTGAACACTGACACCAGCCTTTGACCATCTATTCTGTGGGTTCAAAACTCCAAAGAAAGGGAATTCCCTTATCCCTCCACCGGACAACAGAAATGAATGTCAAACTTTAACCTTTGTGCCATCCTAGGCCTTCAGACTGAAGATGTGGTGAAATTTGGAGACAGAAATGTGTCTGTATTGCAGTGGTTTATTGCTTCTGCCAGATGACTATTCTGCATTTGGCTACAGAGCTCACACACACACACACACACACACATTGGAAAGCAGAAGATGTGAAGAGAACCAAGAAAGCTGAGAAATGGAAAGATCAATCGCTAATCCCCAGAAAGTACCATTTGTGGGCAGCTTGGCTAAGTTTAGAAATCAAAACCTATTTCCCATAAAATAATCGTCACTAGAACAAAAAAGCCTGCAGCATAAATTATTTCCTTTGGACCCTATAACGCAGAAATGCTTTTTTTTTTTTTTAATTCCAGTGTATCACTCGTGTTTCCAAACTGTGTTAAAGTCCTTCATATCAATGCAGTATTACATAGAGGTTATTCCTCTCACTGTGGAGCTCACTGCAGATAGAATATCTACATCGACATCATGGTTCCTACCTAGCAAATTAATTCAGAGCATGTCGGCAGTGCGTAATTTTTTCCTACTTTCTTCTCTCATATTTTCTTTGTGTTTATTTCTGATTCAGTTATCACTAAAATACACATTTTAATTGTATTGTACAAGATTCAAACTTCCCTGGCTTTGAACATTCACATAAACATTTTCACTCAACTTACCTTCACACCGCCTGGAATCCTTGACAAATGTTTGAGTGCCTGTCTGCCTTACGCAACATAGAGGATTTTTCCAAATATTCACAGAGTTTTCTAACATACACGCACCACACAGACATGCTACACACATTTATAACATGGAGATACATAGATATAGGTTTTATATATAATGTAATGATATATAGATAGATTTTTTAGACATACATATATATTGAACAACCACATAGATCTAAAGAATAATAAAGAAATTGAGCTGAATAGTAAGGGCTATTTACCTGTGAGAACTCTAACTGGTATCTGTGCATTCCCGGTCATGCAAGCCATCACACTGACTAATAACAATCTACTGCAAATATACATAATTTTTGTTGTTATTTTCAAATGTGACCTAGACAGAAACTTTGCAAGAAGTCAGGATCAAAGCCTGTCCACACCTTATTTATTTCACTGGGCATTGATTTAAACACAGACATTCTCTTTTTGAGGGGAAATTGCAAAAAAGCTTTTGTATGTATTTCTTACAAAAGTATTTGACCCCAAATCAGCAAGAAAGTTTATGGGCTTAAGAAACACTTTATGACAAGGTGGAAGACAGGTAGGTTGGTAGGTGGATAGACAGACACACAGTGCTTCCTCCAGCTACTCTGTCGCTGGTTTGTTGTTTACTGATTTTCATTCAAGTGACGTTGCACCAGAGTTCAGTACCGTATGGAAACACAATGCATCAATTCATCTCTCTATCTACCTATTCTTTAATCTACTTCTTATTTTATGTCTGTACATATAAATATGTTGCACCGAGACACAATATTACCTGCATGTAAAATCAATAGCTAGATGACAAGCAAAAGATAGATTAACTGAGCGCAGGAGGATTTAAATTTTAAAAGCAAAGAACAGAAGAGCTGGCTTAGCCTGGCTTTAGCTGGCCCTGCTCCACCTTTCTTTTCTGACTCCTGAGCTACCTCTCACCTTCTGGGGCCAGACTTCCCACAGTGTCCCTAGGCTGGTGCCTTAAAAGCGCCTTTCAAATAAATCTGGTGTCAGTCATCCCTTTTTCTCCCCCGCGGCGTTGTGAGGCAGCACTTGCCTCGGAGGGAAGGGGAGGATGCGTGTGTGGGGCAGAGAGGGGGGGAGGAAGGGGGTGCACAACTTCAAAAGGAACCCAGTTCAGAGCACTCAGCCTAAAGCAAAGAAATTATGGGCTGTGCTTCTCCAGCTGATGGTAGAGGAGGTGAAATCCATACAGTGGTCTCGGCACACTTCCTAGCGGCCAGGTGCCTGTGTGGTGATAAACACAGCCAATATCCCACCTCGTCTGGCCCAAACCCACCAGGACCTGAGTGTGGCACCCCTGTGTGGAGTAGCCCTGCAGGAGACACCTGCAACACAGACAGCACCCAGACTGGGAAAGCAGAATGACTGGATTTCCACAGCCTTCTTGGGTAAACAGCAAGGGCCAAAGCCAAGCCATGGAGAAATCATCTATCAGTGTCTTTAAGAGGAGATGGGCTTGTATACAAAGGACATGGATATGGTACTTCCTACCACACCAAAGGTTTGACAATTTAACCCTTACATGGTGTTCCTTGGTAATCCTCCCCCATTTGTATGTGAGGGGTTAGTATTTTCTCTAAAATGACCCAGAAAAACATGAATTGCATTCCAAACTAAACCAAGTCACCAAGGCGGGGGAGAAAAAAACAGCACAGACTTCATATGAGTGCATCTTGAATCTCCTCTTACATCTCCAGTCAGGAGACTTTGAGGGAGCTCTCATGGTCAGTAGGATCCAATGCTCTACTACCAAGGAATTGGCACCATCTTCAAGTGCAAAAACATTATTCCAAACTATTTAAGATATTCCTTAAAATCCACTTCTATGAAGATGCTCCAAGACAGTCTTCCCCGAAGGAAGTAAGGCTTCCCATTGACTGAAGCAGCCTTGGAAACAGACCTCACTGAGCTAGACTTGGAGCCCTCTGGAGCTCCTTTCCTTGATTTTTATCTGCAGAGACAACACACAGATTCTCTCCAGAAATCCCAAGAAGAAAAAGTTCCTAATGGTAGGAGGAGACAGGGGGAAGAAGAGCCCAGGGGTTACCCTGCCATTCCCATAGCTGCAAGGACTGGATACTGGATGTCTCTCTCAGGGATTGTAACATTCATGCATTCTTGTCTGCCCTTTTGCCAGACTGCTTTTCCTTGGCAAGGTAGTTTTCAAGCCCATGCTCATTTTAGAAGAGATCAGAGAAGGGCCATGAAGATGGTTTGAGCGATGGAACACCTTTTCTGTGAGGAACGGCTGAGAGAGTTGGGATTTTTTCAGCCTGGAGAACAAGAAACTAGGGGGTGACCTAACTGTGGCCTCCCACTACCTGGAGAGTACAAGAAATCTGGAGAGGGACTTCTTACATGGGCATAGAGTGACAGGACAATGGGCACTGGCTTCAAAATGAAAGAGGATAGATTAAATTAGATATTCGGAAGAAATTCTTTACTGTGAGGGTGCTGAGGCACTGGCACAGGTTACCCAGAGAAGCTGTGGCTGCCCCATCCCTGGAAGTGTTGACGGCCAGGCTGGATGGAGCTCTGAGCAACCTGGGATAGTGAAAGGTGTCCCTGCCCATGGCAGGGAGATTGCAACAAGGTGATCTTCAAAGTCCCTTCCAACCCAAACCGTTCCATGTTTCTATGATTTTGACAGTTGTGGCAACTTGTTATTCTAAGCAACTCCTGACATTTACATATTACAGCTGGCCTCAGCTTCCTATAGCCAGCAGAACACACAGCACTGTGACTGTCTGCTGCTCTCTCTGCCACGAGTTTGGAGCATTGTTACTGCAACCACAGGTAAATCAGATATCCTAATAGTAAGATTAACATTTCTGATACTGTTCCCTCACTGTCCTTTCTGGCAATGCATTGCCAGCTGGCTACACATTGCTGCTCCAGTCACTGAAAGGTGAGGTTGGGCTCAAACAATGACTCAGATCCACAGGAAGTGTCACAGCTTGTCAAATACAATTTTTTCATTGCGTTAGAGCTGAACGGTGTTTAATAGCTCTGCCTTTCTCCCACGCATGAGTGAAAAAGGCTAACTCATTCTTTCTCTCTCCCACCCATTCTACCAGCTACACATTCTCTCCACTTTGGCTCAGGTCCACAGCATCTGACACCCTCTACTCCTGCTACATCCCTTCCTATTTGAAAAGTGGGGAAGGGGAGAAAAGGTGTTTTGTTGGACCGAACGCTGTCTATCATCAGTTCAGTTTCTAACTCATGAGGAAAATTTCAGTGGAAGTTAAACTCCTCTGGTATGGGCTCTCTTTCCATTTTAGTCTTGAGAAGCTCTGAAATTATATTTGCAGCAATTCAAAGTCATACACAACAGCTGCCAAAGTCACACACAACAGCAACAAAGGCTGAGCCTTTAATCATGGACTAGCTTTGCTAGTCCTGATGGCACCATACGGAAACATATGGAAACATAGCATAGAACCATCATTCTTCACCCACCTAGCAAATACAGATGATCAAACACTAATTTATTACCTTTATTAATACCTTTATTAACACCTTTATTACTGTATCAATACACTGCAATTCACAGGGTGGAGAGGAAGCTGTGCTGTCTGGAGAGAAATACCTGGGTTATAATTTGATGTAAAGAAATTCTTTTCTGTGAGGGTGGTGAGGCCCTGGCACAGGATCCCCAGGGAAGTTTTGGCTGCCCCATCCCTGGAAGTATTCAAGGCCAGGTTGGATGGGCCTTGGAGCAACCTGGTCTAGTGAGAGATGTCCCTGTCCTTTTCCCAACACAAGGCTTTTTATGATTCTGTGAATGATCCCAGACTCAATAATGACTCCTAGACCTTCTTCTTGGCATGTGCTCTCATCCTGTGATAGCTGGGCTACAAAACAGCTGATTCTTGCCAAGATCTCAGATTAATCCCAACTGCCCCTGTGTCACTGTGCCCCACAGACAAATTCATCCACTGCATCTTTATACTTTCCCTACTCATGAGTCAAACTACCGAAGGCACAGAACCAAAGAACAAGGAAGCTGCTCCACCTTGCACAAGCTGTAAAAGAAAAAAAATCTCAGCCACTCTCCCATCAGCTGAGAAGGGAAAATACATCATTTTCTTTCTCCAGCAATGCTTCTCCTGCCTCCACAGATCTCCTTACTATTCACCACTGGCTCAAAGCTGTTCCCAGCAGCAGAGACAAGTTATCCAACAGCCCCCCCAGCCAGCTGTGCATTTCCCTCATAATAAGCCTGGTAATAGCTGAGGGTCTGGCGAAGGATGCTGACCTCAGAAAATCCTTTGCAAACCAACCTGTACAATGGCAGTGATGTATTGCTGGAAGTGCAGTTTTGTGCTCAGGAGGAAGTCATGTCTACTGAAAGCTCTGACACCTGATTTGCCTGCAAACAATGCAGCTCCTTCTGCAAGGAATGTCCCCGTGCCTGTGCTGGGAGGGGAGACAGACAGGGAGAGAGCTGTGACACAGTGAGCGAGCTGAGGAAACCAGCAAGGAAACCGAGAGCTGGAGCGTGAAAGAGTTTGAACAAAGGATAAGGGCTGGGCAAAATGCCTTCAGAGTCGTCAAAACCAGGCAGCCCCACAGGACCCCTCACAGGCTCTGATTCAAAGTGGGAAAGCATCATTTCAATGTATTTTGATTTTGTTGTTCTTCTTCTTTGTCAATTTCAGATGGGCTTTTCCTATCAAACTGGATGCAGATACCTATTTGTGATTGTTATTAAACAGAGCGTTCAGCTATTCAGTAAAAATACACTGGAAAGTTTCCTCATGCTCAGACTGCATGTCTGTGGGTTGAACAGCCACGCACTTTTTCTTTTCACTTCCTTTTATCTCATTGACAAAAAGCACTGAGTGTTTGAAATTAGCTAAAGGTGATTCTTAGAATAATTTGGCTCATCCACCCCCTCCTACCCAAATTTCTTTATTCACACATTTTTGTAAGAATTTCTGGCGGTGTTAGAATTCATAACTTTTGCTTTGAAAATCTGTACCATCTACCTCTAGGAAAACTGCCTGTAAACTACAACCAGACAAGATCACAATCAGATGTTTCCTTTTCTGGTGTTGCTTTTTTACATTTCCTACAGTACCAGTAATGCTGCTTCCTTTTGGGTCTGCGTCCTGAAGAAGCAGCACAGCTATGAGAAACTGATTTTAGAAAAGGAAGTGAAAATTGTTTCCAGTCTGTAAACCTGGAGCTGAGTAGGGTAATAAAAAGAGGACACAACAGAGTATAAATAAACAGTCAGTGCTACTCTGATTAGACCACTCATGCAATTATTTCTGTATCCTGTTTTGGAGATTAATAAGAATAGTTTGTGAATGGGAACTAATGGAATGTTAATAAAACTAAAGGTTATAATGATAGATGCAAATAATTGTGAATTGTCCAGAAATCTTCCATCCTTGTTCATTAAGCAGAAATTTGCTTATACCATCAATTTTTTATAATCTTCCTAAATTTATTCCCCATTCACCTGTGTGTCTACCTTGCCTCAGACAACAATGTGAAGAGCTTTATGAGAAGTCATCATGACTTAAGGGGTAGTAGCCTTTTTTCTACTGGAGAAATATTAGCTGAGATCTGGTATCTTAAAATAGTCCCATTTCTTTCCCCTTTAAATCGCAAAAGAGGGTTCACTGTTTGCACCTCAGCTGAGGTCTCGACTTCTGGCATTAGCTGGTCAAGCTTGCAGTAACACAACTTGGTTTATTAAATAATTATTTCTTTGTGGCATTTAGTTTTCATTTTATTCCTTCTATGACCTTGGTCTTTGTGAGGAATATGGCTCTTGGTCTCCAGGAAGAATAGGACTGGGATAAGAGGTCCAACGTCCATCCCATCACACTGATATCATGTGACAGCTCGCTGCAGAGAATATGTTTTCTTTGATCTATTTTAAACCTTCTCCTTTTTTTTTTTTTTTGAATTCTGAAAGTCCCCTTCTTTAACTGAGGTCATAGAGGAGAGTGATACAGCTCACTTTGGTAGTCCAGCACCTATCAGACATGATTGCATCTGGGCCTTGACAGATGGGTGAGTGGATAATGTCCAGGACTACACAACCAGAGAGATATGGATTAAAGGAGGAGAGACAGACAGGAGAAAGATTCTCATGTCAGACCATCCCAGAAGAGGACATGACCATCCCAAGCCATGGCCAAAGACAGCCAGAGGCAGCTGGCTCATGGAACAAGCTTTTGGTTCAAGGATGAAGGGAGGTCGCAGCCATGTGCCAGAACATCGTGAGCTTGGGATTTGGCTGGGGGAAGGTAATGAGCTCTGGATTTGGCTGGGGGAAGATATGAAGCTGGACATTTATGTGGTTATGAGCCTTACAGAACTTCCTTTGTGTAATTTCATCTGAAAACACAAATTGCATCTGAGAACGCAAGAGATTGTGTGAGCACCACAGAAGGGCAAGCAGAGGACTTATTCTAATAAAAGACAAGCCAGTGATTATGACCCAGTCTCAGTTTCACTTTGAAGCCTAGAAACACACTGAAACCCATTACTCACTGAACCATTTGTAAGCAAGCCAGAGAATAATAAGATAGAAGATGAAACATGAGTTTGTGAGGAACAAATCATGTCAAATCAATCTAATTCCCTTAAATGCCAGGATAGTTGGCATAATGGATGGAGGGAACATAAAACTCTGACATAGCAAAACAATTCTAAGGTTTGTAGCACATTCCTGTAAGTCATTCTTATCAGCAAACGTGCTTCTGAAGCCTGGGTATGATCACTGAAAAGTAGGTACAGAACTAGTTCTAAAAAATATTCATAGTGTGGCAGAGCAGTCCCAGAGTTTGACAACCACTCGATGACAGACAGTACCTGTATAGAATCAGCATACAACGCTATTGAGAGAGAGCTTTCAGAAACTCTAGAGAAGATCAGGATTCAGGTTTTTTTGGTAAGCTGGAGAAATGGTCAGAAATTCAAAGAAATTTTGTTTAGCCCAGGTAAGCATGGAATTGGCCTGGTAAGACAGGGCTTTGAGCAACCTGATCTTGTCAAAGGTGTCCCTGCTCACAGCAGGGGTGTTGGAACAAGATGGTCCTTAAGGTCCCTTCCAACCCAAACCATTCTATGGCTCAATGAAACATATATTTGGGAGCTCAGAGACATAAATTCCTGACAGGTGGGAGCTTTGCAGCAGGAGAGGTATAGGTGTACTGAAGAGATATGTCAGTCGAAAACATCATCTGCAAGGAAAGTTTTCAGGAACAATATTTGTTTGGTCAAGAAAGGAGGAGGTTCAATGAGAACAGTCAAGGTTTCTTCCCATGCAGAAAAGGTTGCTTTAGTGATGATGGCAATCATTGTTTCCCAGTGTCACTGAGGATAGGACAGGGAAAAAATGTTTCAATCTGCTGCAGGAAGGATTTAGGTTATCTATTCAGAGTACATGCTGAATAGTAAGTCCCATAATCATAACGTCTGGATATTAAGGGAGGTTATGGAATCTTTCTCCATAACCTTTAAGACCACAGTAGATGGATATCAGATGGATATCTGCCTAGGTATGTCTAGCTCCCACTTTTGAGCAGAGTGGGACTAATGTCATCTTGTCTGCCTGGACAAAAGCACAAACCATCTACATGGAGGGAAGACAACACACCCTGTGTTTAAATTATGCAATTTTTCTCCAGGATGAAGATGACACTTGGCTTCAGATTTCTGTAATGTTACAACAGCTTTCATATTCATTTTCCTCATGTTAGACAAGTTCCATCAGGAACTACAGTGATAGGACAAGGAGTAATGGGTTCAAACTGAAAGAGGGGAAATTAGGTTAGACATAAGGAAGAAATTCTTTGCTGTGAGGGTGGTGAGGCCCTGGCACAGGTTCCCCAGAGAAGTTATGGATGCCCCATCCCTGGAAGTGTTCAAGGCCAGGTTGGATGGGCTTGGAGAAATCTGGTCTAGTGAAAGGTGACTCTGCTCATGGCAAAGACATTGGCACTAGGTGAGCTCTAAGGTCCCTTCCAACCCATTCTGTGATTCTATAATTCAATTAAATTGTGCTTATCTTTTGGATTTTTACATAGAAACAGTGGAAATATTAGAAAAAGTGGGGCCCTTACAGAATTTGTTCACATATGAGCTCTTTTGAATGGTAGAAGGGAACTTTCATTGCTGCTATCTGATTTCCCACATAGACCTGTGAGAAATCCACTTCAGCATCAAGTCCAAGTTGGTTAGGTGAAGGATGGATTTCAGAAAGGTATCTAACCATATTATGAGAACTGTGAGAAAGAAAAAAATACTTTATCAATTTAGCAATTTGTCCTGAAGTTGGTCTCACTGACTAAAACACAAGTGAGATTTGTGAGGCTCCATTTTTCAGCTGTGGCTTTTCCTTATGTCTCTCTGCTGAGTTACTTTAGAAGCCTTTTTTCCTACAGTCAAATTCACCTAGGAATCTGGTAAGAAAATAAGTCCTCTAGACTTTGTTGGTCTGGGATAAGGGATACTTCAACCTCAGAAGTATAGTCCCATTAATTTTTCATTCTTGACTGAGGTTTAATCTAAGTTGTAGTGGCCAGAGGCAAGTTTAATTCCCTCCATGTGTTCAATGAAAAGAACCCATTGGAAGCCTGTCACTCCCTTGGCATATGACTTTTTTTTCACTCTGTGATACCATGAGGTCTTTCGTTCCATTTCACTTCACAGTCTCTCCATTGAGGAGCTGTGATTTATTGGCACAGGCAAACACAATATGAATAAAGCCTTTATGCTTTTCATTTGAGATGTAACTACCAAGTTTGATATGATGCTTAGAAATTCTGCCTTTTCACACTAGATCACCCAACAGAAAGTTCCCATGGAGTGCTGGAATGTCATTTAAGCTGAGTCAGTAAAAGAAAGAAGAGGAGAGGAGCGGAGAGGAGAGGAGAGGAGAGGA
>VZTJ01000487.1:887153-906039 GCA_013397795.1 Orthonyx spaldingii | reverse complement strand
TATTACAGATACACAATAGTATATATATATATATATATATATGTATGTATGTATATAATATAAGAAATAGCTATTGCATATGAAGTCTGGATGCCTGTAACAAACAAATCATACCCGTGGCATGCACATCCCTCTGTAATTCGGATTTACCTTTCAAATGTCTTGTCATTGTAAGACACAGCATCAACTTCTCCAGAACCCAAGAAATCCCAACCATATTTTGATGGAATGTCTTCACTACATTCTGGTGTCTTGAGGACAAAGGACCAGCATGGGGAAAGGGGGAAGAATGGGCTCACTAATGATTCCCAGAAATGGGATATATTATCTGTGATAGAAGAATGCTGCTTCCTTGAACTTAAAAGTTTCAGGGGAAGAAAATCAATTCATCCTGAAAGAACTAATACTAAGGGGCAAATCTGTTATTTCTGGTACTGTTCCTGTGGAACACAAGTTCCAGTTACATTTCTGTGTCATTTCTGGAGTGTGAAGTTGAGAGCATGAAACTATTCGTTTGGTGGCCTGTGCATCAGGAAGGGGATGAAAGCTGTCTGATATCTGTCCAGAAAATTGGCCTCTATCACTATGTATTTGTTTGGAGAGAGGAATTTAGAAAGAAAAAAAAATCCCAGACTACCAAATGAATAAAAGCTTGAAGTCAATATGCACTTACTGCCAATGAGGGTGAAACCCTCTCATTTAATTCTTCTGCACTTGTAGGGGTTTGGAAACATGAGTGGGACTTGAGCATCTTTGGAAACAAAGGAGTGGGAAAAACAAGGAGGGAGCAGGAAGGATGCAATACTTGGGGAGAAGAAAATCCTGTGAGCTCAAGCTCAAGTTGGCTGACAAAGCAGTGGTGTCTACTGGTGAGGTTCTGCAAGGTTCACTGGAGGATGCACAGTTACCCTCCACTGAGACACAGCAGCCAGCTCTGCTCTCAGCCACACCACCCAGTCATTTAATAAGAGACCCAAGAAATGACCTGCAGGCCTCTGAGGGGGTTTGTTTACAAAAGAAAATATTTCAGGTGCTGACTTGTATTTCTGGTGAAAATGGAAGCGTTGAAGTGTGAGTAACTCAGCTCTGGGGATTGTGACCTGCCTCTGTCAGGGATGTGGAGGGGTCTGGAGATCAGAAATGTAAGCCCTGGCTGGAACAGCTTGCTCAGGGATTAGGAGTGATGCCTGTGCCCCACACAAGAGGAGCTGTACCCAGAGCTCTGCACTGCAAACCCATTCCTAAGTGGCACTTTGCATGCAAAGGGCTCAGTCTCCCCAGGACACCCCATGAGAATGGTGTCCTGGAGCCAGTTCTCTGTGTGCTTCACACAAGGAGGGGCATAATCGGACTGGGAGTAATTTAAAATACAGAAACAACCCAGGAGCTTGGCTAGCCTTGGCTTCTGGGCCTCCTTCAGAGCAAAGGACCTTAATGCTTGTCTAAATCCTCTGCTGCTCCAGTCTTTAATCTCCATGGGTCTCTTTTCCCCACCCAGCAGATGAGGATGCCTTTGCTCTTCAGTTTATCTATTTAAAATTTAGCCCTAATGTAGCTCTAGTGCCTGCTCTGGAACTAGTTTCATTTTATGCCAGAGCTAGAAAGAAGGTAATTAAACTCTACCTGCATTTGTCTAGCTGGTTATGTATCCCAAATACATATCCCTCAAAGAAAGCTTGACAGCTTCTCCTCTCCTGACTATCTTCTAGTCAAACTAAGGGACATAAATGCTTTCCTTTCCTGGTTTGTTTTTTTTTTGGTTTTTTTTTTTTTTCTTTTTTGGTCTTTCATTCTGAGTAACAAACAAAGAAGGAAATGATGACATTCATACCTTCAGAAAAGGACAACTGAGCATTTCCTGCCTCAGAAAATCACCTTCTCCACAAGTTCTGTTTGAGCACCCGTTTGACAGCTGTGAGTTGCCTACATAAAACAGGAGAGTTGGAAGAAACAAGTATATTCTTGGTCTTTAGTGATGTGGTATTTATATTGGTCATTTATATTGACACCTACAAAAACTGAAATTTCTTTGTTAAAAAATTACATGAAAAAATATCTGAAATACATTAAGCAGCAGAGAAGTGTCCTTATTTAATGCTTCTTAAACGTTTTTGAGTCATAAATACCTACCCTTAAAATTTTTTAAAGGCTCACCTTTAATTCAGCTACAAGAAACTAAACTAGATACCTTCGGATTTTTGTTTTGCTGTGAAAATGACTAAGAAAAAAGAAATATTTAGTTCTTAAAGACAGAGTTCAGTACAGAGTAATGTTAACACAGTCACCTGGAATTATTCTTATTCTCTAATGGGTCTTGGCTGTATAATAAGTATTCATCTGCCCTCAATTGCTTAAAATAGCCTGCCAGAACCAGAGACAATAACTGCAAGGTAACACTGATATGTAACTACAATTAGTGTCAAGGGAAGCTGTACAAACGAGGGGAAAACGAAGCTCGGGCCTTGTTTCAGCTGGGATAGAGTTAATTTTCTTCCTAGTAGCTGGTTAAATGCTGTGTTTTGAATTTAGTATGAAAATAATGTTGATAACACATTGATGTTTTAGTTGTTGCTTAGTGCTTACCCTAAATCAAGGACTTTCAGTTTCCCAGGCTCAGCCAGCGAGGAGCTGCACAAGAAGCTGGAAGGGAGCATGGCCAGAAGAGCTGACCCAGCTGGCCAAAGGGATATTCCATGCCATAGAATGCCATGCTCAGGACATAAACTGGGAGGAGTTGTCCAGGAGGGGCCAATCACTGCTGGGAATGGGCTGGGCTTTGGTCAGCAGGTGGTGAGCAATTGTGTTAGGCATCACTTTTCTTACTTGGATTTTATTCTTCTTTTTCATTCTAATTCTTATTAATGTCATTGCTGTTATTGTTATGATTATTATGACTATACTGTACTTTATTTCAGTTATGAAACTGCTCTTCTCTCACAGGTTTTAACCTTTTCCTGACTTTCCTCCCCATCCCTCCGAGGGCCAGTGACTGAACAGCCATATGGTACTTACTTGTTGTCTGGGCTTAAACCATGGCAAGTTCATATTATCTTGGCTCTCATCTCCTGTCTGATAAAAAGAAACATAACTATCAACTAGGCAAGCTACCAGCCACAGATCTTTCCCCAGTCTAATATTCAAAGCACCTTGATTAACAAGAGAGGTGGTAGAAAGAATACCAGCAGCAGAGCTGGTGAAGTATGATCCCTCAGTACTCAGCAGAGCCTTAATGAAAACCTGAAATGATACATCTGATCATAACCTCTGATCATCTTTACCACTTCTCCAGCAGAAATTTGCCTCCTTCCCTGCAGACATACACATTTCCCACCGTAAATCCCTTCCAGCACTTTATAAGCACAATGACAATGTGAGCATTACATGTAAGATTTACAGCCTTTGGTTGATACAGGATTCAGTTATCTAGACAAAACCATTTGTGTGGGATCTGTCTGTACTTAGAGAAAGAAAAGGTCATTCATGCAATCAGTAGGTGCTTTCCACAGGAGAAAGAATTTCCCTACTGAAGTGTCTGAAGTGTCTGAATGCAGAAGGTTAATTTCCCTGCTGAAGACCTTGACTGTGGGAGGCAAATACCCTTGGACAGGTTTGTGTAATCAGAGACTGGGAAGACACTGTGGCTCAAAACTAGGGCCCGAAACCTTTGATTTATTCCTGTGTTTCATGGGCCCTCTAACTTGAAGCAGTTAATCAGAGGTGGCTATGAGCAGGAAAAGCACAGTGATGACACTGCACAGCTTTTGTCACCAACACAAAGGTGGCAATTCCACAGGAACCATTTCTGCAGAGCAAGCAGTGCGTGAAACACACCATCCTACGGTGATCTACAGCACAGATGCCTCAAACATACCCATCAACATTGTTGATTAGGGGGTCGTGGAGTTTGTGAAAAACACTGCGTGTTTCATACTATGACATCCTAAGTTCTTTCCAACCATTATCTTTAGTTCTGCAATAAGTTTTCTAGAATCATTACCCATTTAGACTTTCAGGACTGGGGTTCCCCTGAGGTTGGATTTATCTCCTTATCTTAAAGCATCTCTAACACAGATGCCTACATCTAAGCTAGTCATCCTCAGTTCTCTTTACAGTCAATAGAGCGAAAGAGGCGTCTGGAGAAGGTGATTCATCTCATCCTAACATAGATATCAAACAAGTATCAGATTAATTGCTCTCTAGAGATACCTGTTTATCTCTATTGACAATAAAAGCAGCCTAGAGTGACGAACTCAGACTTACCTGCCTGTGTGTTGGTTGCCTACAGTTAGCTGAGATAAATCCCAGCCAGAGCTTCCTTTGATCAAGCAATTCAACCACTATCATGAAATGTAACAGATAAGAAGGGCAAGAGTGGATGAACAGGAAGGACAGAGTAATTGTGTGTTACCTGATCAGAAATAAACACACCAGTGGAGGGATTCATAATCTTACACTAGTCCAAAGATATCTTACTTTCCATGTGTCCAAAGTGAACCTGAGGGGAACTCTGCATCTGTCCTCAGGAACACGCTCCTATCTCTTCATGGTAGTCTCTGCAGATCAGAGCTGGGGATTCCCTGAGCTGACTGGACTCATCAAAGCCTCTCTCAGCAAGTGTGAACATTATGAATTACAGCCACCTGAAGATCTCACCCTTGACCTTCTGCTTCAGGATTTGAGTGATTTCACCTTGGAGTTCGGATTTTCGTTGATGATCCAGCCTCGTTGTGCCATTACTCAGATGAGGGGGAAAAAAATCTGAGAAATATGGAGGCGGAATGAGGGTTTCCCCTTTTTAGCTTGTTTTTACACCAGTATTTTCCCTGTCACACCTTGAAAATGATGCTACAGCAAAAGAGGATAAAGCTAATTCTCATTTCAGTTCCTAAGGGACAAGTCACTCTGTCCAGTCCTGAACCAAACTGGAGCTAAGATCAGTGAGAATCTCTACTTAAAGTGCTTTTTCAGCTCTCCAGGAAAATCTGCTGTTTACCTGTCTTTTCCCAAATTTGATTTTTTTTTTAAATTTCTTCTTATTCTACAAGACAAAAATCAAACCAAATACCCTCAGCCTATGCTGGCTGTTAGAAAGAAAGGAGAAGGAATAAATCTGGCTTCAAAAACTTTTGACACTTGGCGTGGTAATGAGCCCATTCCGACTGAAATGACCTCATTGCTGCTCATTTTTCCTGGCTACCAATCGATTTATGAACCTCTTTTAACATCTAGAGAAGTGTTAATGAATCAAGTGTTTAAAAATAACATACACCAGGAGGTTGTAAATCACAGCCCCAGCATCCTTTGAATGAATTCACATCCCACATTTCCAACACCCACCTGGTACCCGTCTGCTGCAACATGGGTGTTCATTCAGGGTCTGAATTTATTATCCACAAATACATGTTTGGGATTCCACCGAGCCTTGACTCATCAGCATCCAGCTCAGCTGTCAGTTGTGACACAGCAGAAGAAGGGGGAGAGAAAACAGTGGTCATGAGGGAGTGTCACTGCCTTAAGGAGATGAAGCAGATAGAGAACCAAGGCCTGCTCTGGCCATCCTGAAGAAATGTGAGAGCAATAACACACAGTGGTCAGCTGAATCAGTGCACCTCACACATTTCAGGCTCTCCTGAAGGTGGATCAGGTACCATTTAGTGAGGTTAACTGAAGCATCACCACTGGCATGGTGTTGGTATGGACTTTTTCTAGAGAATTCAGTTTGCCTGGCTGCCAGCTATGCAAACCTAAGAAGGAGAGGTCGGCTCACAGACTGAGATCAGTAACTGGATGCTGTAGCAGAAAAGAATAAAGGTTTTTCTGGACATCAACATGCCTGTTGTGTGTGACTTAAAGTAGCAGCAATGCAACTGCACTCAGGACATGAGACTTGGGGTTTTGCTTTCAGGCTGAGCATCGTTCTTCAAAAATAATGCTGACAGAGTGGAAGGAGTCAAGAGGAGAACAAAAAAAAAGGTTAAAAATTAAAAGAACCAACCATAAAAAATGTTGATGGGGCAGAGTTCCTAAGGCCAGTGGTCAACTCACCTATTCCCCCTGTAGCTGTGACATGGAGCTGGAAGTGTTTGAGGTTTGAGCTGGGTTTAATTAAAGTCTGGGCACAGCAATGTGGAACACATCCTCTTCACTCTGCTTCTTCAAGGGCTTTTCAGGAAGCAACTTTTATAAACAAGAACAGTGTCGTGCTTGGAAGCCAACCCGTGCCTGTCCTTCTGTCCCATCAAACTAGACAGATCTTACGGATTCAGCCCAGCCCAAAGTAAGGATAAATCAAGACTGGAAAATTATTCAGTAGGACTCCTGGGAATGATCAAGTCAATCCTTCTCCTAATGATGTCAATAGCAAAGCATGCAATGACTGAGGTGGCAAGGAACTAGGCTTTAAATCTCTCTAATTAGAATATAAGAGTAATTTTTGTTAACACTTTTCTTAGTGATGTATTTATATATCCATACATAAGTCTACTTCTTAATGAAGTAGTTGGATTCGCATTCAAAACCAGCATACTGGCACACAGGAAGGCAGATTAGATTAAAAAAAAAAAAAAAAAAAGAAAAAAAAAAGACGAGAAAAGATGAGGAACAGCTTAATTTTGAGATTCAGTGACAACATTTACGCATCTCATCTCTTGGCCCAGAACACTAATGCTTTTTCTCCCACCAGGTACTTTGTTCCATCTTAAAATCTAATGGTAAGCAGCAAGTTGAAGCAAAAGGCCATCACACACTCATCTGAGTGTTTCCTTGGCCACCAAATAAAGCTCATGCTATTGAAATAACCAGAAAATCTAGGACTGCATGTGAATGAGTGAAGAGCCCTGCAAAAACCACTCTATCGTTTTATGGTTTGTACCTGAAAAACTCCTGGTTTCAGACTGTGAACAAAACTTTCTTCATGTCTCAAAGAAATAAAATTATTCCTAAGCCCACAAAAAAGACAATAGTTCTATAAAAACCAGGAGAGACTAGATTTCATGCAAAGTGTCAAAACAGATTTTGTTTCTGCCCAAAAGAACCTTCTGGTTTTGTGCAGATAGATGCAAATGCTGAAAAATTCTCTCAGTTTTCATGACTTTAGTCCAGGTTTACAGAGGTGTAATCAAGGACTGAATTGAAATCATTGTGTTATTATTTTTCAATCCAAGCCACCTCTTAGTAAAATAAATGCATTGAAAGGGTTGCTGTGGGACAAACAGCACCTGTCAACCAAAGGGGTTTTCTGAAAAGTAAAAAAAGGACTTATATTTTTTACTAAAGTTGACAAAATTTAGGCCGTTTGTTAAAACGCCAAGATATCTTCGATAACACATTTACACACCTATAAAAACAAAAGTTCACTCAAAAATTCCAATAAATGGTCCTTAGGTTGTATAAGAGCCATACAGCTGCAAAAACATCAAATATGTCTCTGATAGATTTTAAAGCAACAAAGAAAATTCTTGTATACAACTTCGAATTCAGTTTTAATTTGTCCTTTTAAACGCCTCATTAACTAAAAAGCAAATATTCAGATTTTGAAGGGGAGACATCACTCCGTCCTCAGTGTGAAGTTTCCATGTAGATCCCAAGATGTGCCCAACCAAATTTCTTCTTTGGCTAGACAAATATAAGACAGAAAAAAGAAATAAAAGAGGGGAAAAAATTGTGGGTGAAAATGGTCCAAAAACACATCTTCAGCTGATGTAAATCTGCTTGGTGCTAATGAAGTCTGCAGGGTTACATCAGCTGAGGGATTAATTCAGGTCTCACACTGAACACAAATTGAAAGCTGAGAAATGCCAAATGCCATCACGACATGAACACATTGAGAAAATAAAAAGGTAAACTGAAATAATGAGGGAAATCAAGGTTCCACATTAAATAAGGCCCCATCACACACTCTGTGAAATCCAAGCCAAATAATAGATTCCAACACAGCTTGTTAGGAGCACAACAGTTTTCCAAACATTTACGTTCACATTTTACTGGACAATGTATGGCCTGAGTTTCTATTAAGCCATTAGTACATTTTGCAGACATCATTTTGACACATTTTTGAGCAGGCTGGAAGCCCTTGTTTATTCAGCTTTCCCCTTGGGCACTTCAAGAAGTTATTCTCCTGTAATTCCAGTTCTGCTTTGCCTGGGTACACCTTTTACAGTCATAGTTGTGTTATTAACTCAATGACTGACTGACAGAAGTGACTGGATTTTGAAACCTTGCCATCAAAGCCACTCCATCCACACAATGGTGACATAAGAGCCCATGTAAGAGAAATGTAAAGGGAACAAAAGACTTTTAAAGTAAGGGGGTGAATTTGCCCAGACCTTCAAAATTGAGTTTTTGTCAAAACAACAAAAAAAAGTTGTAGCTAGGCTACCAAGAATCCCGTCAACCATCAGTGTTCCCATATAAGCCATACATTTTCTCTCCTTGGTGCTTCTTTGTGCCTGTGTAATAGAGATAGACAGACCATCAAAGAGCACCTGACTTCCACAGACCTCAGTCAGATGAGAATTCATGGTGTTTAAAGCATTGATAGTCATCCAGAGGATTTACTGTCATCAGTAATAGCTCAGAGAGACTTATTGTACAAGCATGCTGTCTGGAAGAGATGAAGACAAAATAATAAGGTGTCTTTTAGGGTTATAAGATTTGAACTAATTTCAGCATGTGTACACAAGGCAAAAGTCTTGTTGAAGGCAAAGCCAAGAACATGACATAAAAATGGCCATATCATGTGAAACCAAAGGCCTAGCTGATGTTAACCCTGTCAAAGTTCAACAGGAAGTGCCAAGCAGAAGGTATGAGCAAGGAAAAGTGAGACCAATATTCTCACAAGACTGTTTTCTATGCTTCTACCAAACTGGTTCAATGCCCTCCCTGGCTAGAACTGAACAATCTCAGGAGAACTTTGATCAGTTTGTGAATCTACCATCTGCAAGGTCCTGTGAAGCACACTGCCATGGTTTAGCCACATGTTGTAAGAGTAACCTTTTCTTTCTGTTTCTAACCTTTTTGTTGTGGTTGGCGCTATCTGGTTTTATTTTACACACTCTTATGCTTTTATTGGAAAAAAAAAAGAGATTAAAAAATTCTTTCTTTTCCTTCTCCAAAAACGGAGAATTAACCTCTGTTATGTCAGCTCTCTTGAAGGGTGAACAATTTTAGTCTAGTTATTCTAGTTATTCTATTTTCTTTTTCCAGTTCTGTCTTTGAAATGAAGAAATGAAGAAAACTATCACTTCACACAATATTCAAAGTGTGGGAGCCAGATTGGCTCAGGGCCAGGTTGGACAAGGCCCTGAGCAACACGCTCTAGTGAATGGCAACCCTGCCCATGACGGGGTGAGAACCAGATGATTTTTGAGCTTCCTTTCATGATTTTAGGACTATAGATTTATTCAGAGACATATTGATGTTTTCTAGTTTGTTCCCTGTTATTTTCTTGGGAGATATCAAAACCTAAATTACTTTTTGACATTTATCAAGCTTTGATCTGGTATTTCCATCAAAACACAGCTCCAAGTTCTATTTTTCTGAGTAGCAAAACATCAGTCTCAAGGTGGAACCTGAGTATAAATCCTCATCGTATCTCAAGGCACGGACCTTAATGCAGCTCTGAATTTCTCAGAGGAATCATCTCCACCTCCAGAGACAGAAAATCAAAATTTTAGATACAAAGCTCAACAAATTAGTGACCAAATGCAAGATCTGCAGAGCTCCAGATCTCAGTTTAAAGGCTCTTATCAATATATAAAGAATATTACTGCTGTCCTGTTGTAGGCTAAGACACAATATTCATATTCAACTAATGTCTGACAAAATATGTATTTCCCCTCAAAAACATATAAGCAGAAATTACGTAAAGTTTCAGAGGGTACAATTTACCTCTTACCTATGTTTGTAATCCTCTCTGAGCAAAGTCATAGAAAGAAGCTTCTGACTGACCTTCTTCCACAGGAAGATTCCAACTTCCAGACGGAATCATTAAAGACTATTCCCCACTATGCTACAAACTCTGGGCTCAGTTATATTCACACTATATCCTTTTTGTTATATATCTGCAAGAAGGCCTTGGAATGGGTATAAACCTAATGGAATATTTTCCTTTCAGCCTCAAGGCTGTGCAAGGTAGAACTTAAGATTATCTAAAACAGGACTGTTTAATGTTTTCTGGGTTTATTTCTGAACTACATAGCAATACTTATGAAACACTTTGATTTCTGTGCCGTCAAACCTATTCAGAAGTATGTGTAAAATTTTCCTTACCACTGCTTAAAGAGATTAGAAAGAAACTTGCTCCTTATATTATGATACATTTTACTCTAAAATCGGTCAAGTTTTGCTGACTGAAGTGGAACAATCTTATAAGTGGAATGATCCTGGATGGTGCATATTCATTTTGATATCAAGGTAGAAAGATAAAGATGGCAAAGGATCCTGAAACATTAATTAAAAGGGTTATGATGAGAATTGGGCTTCATGTGGCCAAAAGAAAACGTTTACAACAGAGGAATCTACAGCTCATCTAGAGAGTGTCTAGACTCCCTAGTAAGTCAATGGGGAGAAGAGAATTAGGCACTTCCAGACTGAAATTCATTGCATCATTCTAGACAAGGAATCTAAAATTAGTGAAATGAATCGTGGTCTAAAAATTAATCTTTTTTCTTCAGTCTGTATAAAGAATCTGAGAGTGATGAGCTCACATGAGGGCCTCTACTCAGGAAATACTTCAAGTTAGCTGGGATGATTTCAGTTCCTCTTTATTTGCTCACTTAAAACATTTTAGATTGGCAGCATCCTGATTTAGGGAGTTACACAAATAAAATATTCATGACAGACGGTGTGATGGCATCCAAGCCATTGGAATTGCTGTCACTGACTTTAAAGGCACGGGTCTTACCTGGGATGGAGCCTGTCCCTCCTCAGTGTAGCTGCCTAAAAGTTTGATATTAAGCAAAACTTTTTGTCAAGGTCCCTGTGAAGGCCATGGAGAGCCTCAATCCTGATTTTAGTCACTGTGCACTGAAAAGCTGTCAAAGGAATGTGTGATGAATACACAACTGCTGGAGCCCATGTCTCCCAGCAAGAATAGCAGGAATCCAGAGAACTAGTTAATATCAGACTCCTAATTTTTGGAAAGCTAAAATTAATTGTGATGAATCCAATTTTAGTTTAGTCTCTGTTTTATTCACTGCATTTCTTCTTTTTCTAGTTTTAGAGAAAATACAGTAATAATAGTTGTGATATTTGGAAAGGAATGGGATCATCAAATCCCAGAATGGTTTGGGTTGGAAGAGACCTTAAAGATCATCTTGTTCCATCTTCCTGCCATGGGCAGGGACACCTTCCACTAGACCAGGTTGCTCCTAGCCCTGTCCAACCTTGCCTTGTACACTTCCATGGATGGGGCTTCCACAGCTTCTTTGGGCATCTTGTTCCATTGCCTCACGGCCCTCACAGTAAAGAATTTTTTCCTAATATCTAATCTAAACTCACTCTCTTTCAGATTGCAGCCGTTCTCCCTTGTCCTGTCACTACATGCTTTTGCATTGGGAAAATGTTTCTCTTTTTCCACTGAGTTGAAGTGCTTGAAACTGAAACAGAAAGTCTCTATAACTGCTAATTTATGCCATGCTTCCCACTGGGCTAGAATGTCACCCTTCAAAGATACTCTCTCGTTCCAAGTGACCTTTAAAATTCTTTGTCATAAATAACAGCCCAGCTCAGTGCAGTGACTGGTTCAGAAAGCTTGATTAGACATGTACACCTCTACAAATCACTTCCCCTTCTTCCCTAAGTCATGAACACATTTAAAGAGCTCTACTTCCTAAAGAAGCAGCTGAAAGATAAGTCTTCCTTTTTTTTTTTTCTATTTTTAGCCTGTTTGATTTTTTTTTTCCTGTGTAAGATTGGAGCAAAACCTGGAGGGTAACACACACTACATGTAATATTGAGTCATTTTGTCTTCTCCCCTCACAGGTAATATATTCAGCAAGGTATTTCTTCCCCCTGTCTCTTAGAGATCAATATTTTCACTAATGTTAGAATTATTTTTCCCTAGATTCAGTAGCAAAGCTAAAGTTCCTTCAGGACTTCTTGGGACACCATGAAAATTTTCGTTGCTGTTATATTATGAATATACTTCATTTATTATGCTGATGAATTTCAAGATAAGTGTCAACATTTACTGCAGGGAGGGAAGAGAGGAGTATCACTGCAGGAGAGCAGTTTTTACTGAGAAAATATGGTTTGGGTTTTTTTGTTTGAAAGGATTGTCAGTCCTTTGTAAAGACTGTTAATCCAAACTCTTAAGAAATATTTTAAGGGGCGTTAATTTGATTTCTTTAAGCTTCTTAAGAGAAAATTAAAACCAAGAAAAAAAGAAATCAGAGATTTCAACAAGAGGCAGTACATAAGTGATGAGCAAATTTAGCTCCACAGTTCCATGAGAAGGTTGTGGCATCAACCCAGAAAGTTGTGTATGAAGTGTTCATTTTCAGGCTCACCACAGACATTTTCGTGTCCATATATCTTGCCTGTCTTTCTATAAAATGATGATAAATATGCTTTGGTCCTTCTTGGAACCTGGAGTTAGCAGTTTTTTCAAGTATTCTGATGCAAAGGAGCACATGGCTCTCCTAGATTTGAGCTACTCAATGATTTTCCTTTGAAATTATCTTCTAATGGAAGATGCATGTTTTGCTAATGTTGAAACACCACAACTTCCTTAGGAAACAAAATTCCAATTTTTTTCTGTCTGTTTGTTTTAGACAGATGTCAACCTAGATTTTGGGCCTTTGCTCCCTTTTCAGAGGTTTCTAATAAATCAGCTACAGCATTGCACTCAATGTATGAGGCACTTGGATAATTTCTACTCAACAAACTTCAACACAGCACACATTTGTTTTACACTTCCCCACATAAGACAGATGGTTTATCTGCCATTCTTGGTTAGTGGCCATCCTTTAGCTAAGATAAACCAGAACAGACCCTCCTATAGATGGCATGTCCAGAGACATCAAAAATCCTTTCAACAGATACAGAATTAGAATACGCTTCCCCAGATTTGTACAGGTAAGAAACTGGAACGTCATCACTTAGTGGGCATTGGTAGGAGTGGTGGAAACATTCCCTTTGGACAGATCCCATGAAGTCTCCAGCACAATGCAAGCTGCTGCTTCTGCCTGAACCTTCCCGTGTTCAAAATAAAGACTGAAGCACCACAGTGAAGCAGTTCCACATTAAAATCACAAGACCACCTCTACAGTCCCTACAGACTGCAAACACACCAGGTCAAATGTTCCCATTTGCCTCGTTTTATTACAGCCAGTGGAGTAAAGCCAAAATGAGAATTTGGCCTAGGAACCGAAGCATATGGCATTGTTCTATTACACTTGCACAAATCACTGGATGTTATTACTGAGAACACACCAGGCCCTTATTTGAGTGCTGGAGGAGAAAGGGTTTGAGCACAGGGCTATGAGCCAAGAATTCCTGAGTTCAATAGTGGGGTCTATCAAATAAGCCACACTTTTGCTTGTGTTTCCTTGTGTGTAAAATACAGGGATAGGAGGATGGGAGAATCCAAATTATTCACAACATTAATTTTGGCCTAGAGAAACCATCACCCTGGATGTTTTCCATAGTCTTTGGAGAAAGACAGGCTCCACCATAGCAGGCCTCAGAGAATTACCAGGTGTTGATATACCCTCAGTGATCAAAAGAAAGGATCCTGTAAAGGAACATATTTGTCCTATCTGCCTAACTTTGAAAACTGATAGCATTCATGTTCAAAGAGCTAGAATGGCAGGGTTTATATACCAGCACATTTCCACCTTAGCTTAAAGCTAGAATTGCTGTGAGAATGTGTAGGAGATCTTGCTAGCAGAGTCAGTATGAAAGTTCATTTGAAACTTGTACAGCTCTTGAAAGACTGGAGACATTACTTGATGTCAGAATTACTGTAGCCACACGTAGGATATTCATAGAGGTCACGTAGGATAGTGAGTGCTGGAGCATTAGCCAACATGTTCAAGAGGTTTCCAAGTGCTTAAGGCCAGGCAGAACCACTAGAAGGGCTTGTGGAATCTCATTTCTTGCATCTTTCTCAGTTTTTTACAGTTGCCCATAATTAAGGCAAACAGATTCCAGCCTAGAGGGCCAAAGGATGCTGTGGGTTACATTTCATGCAACCAGCCAGTGAATGTCATGTTTGACTCACAGGTCGGATTCCCCATCACTCCCCAGTGTCTGACGTGGCAAAGTTCAGGGATGGCAAAGGAAGCAGCTGAAATTTCCAGCCTCAGACACCTGCACAGCCCCGGCCCCAGCACGATCTGCAGCAGCTCCAAAGTGGTGTGGGTGGAATAGTAAATAGCAGGAGAGAAGGGGGTGAGGCAGCATCTGCTGAATTTAGGAGTATTTTATTTGAGCAGGCCTGGACACCTACCCCAGGAGTCTGACAAGAGCAAGCTAAAGAACTTTTTGAAGTACTACTGTTATTTTTTAGGAAGTCTGGAAATGTAGCTCTAACATCCTTTAGAAGATCTAGCATTTTTCTACATAAGACTGTCAGAAATTTTCTGGCAGAGGCTCAAAGGCTCATTTTTGCAGGTGTCAAGGGAATACTCATTTGAGAAGCCCCCCCAAAAACTCCTCTTTCTTTATGTATCATATGTAGTGCAAAATTATGATCTTTACCCTAAACATTTTACCAGCTTTTAAAGGTAAAAAATCAATCTGCAGACTTTCAGTTAACTGACATAAATAGTCATGAAGAATCAAAATCTCCACCTTTTTCCTCCTTCACTTAGGATGGATTGGAAAGGTCCCTCTCTGAAAATATCTACCTTTATGAAAAAAAATAATCCAGATGTAGACGGCTCATCCACAGACCAGTCAAATTAGGTGCCAGGACAGCCACCGCTCTGCCTTGCTGCTGTGTCCCCAGGTGTGCTCTCCAATTCTTCGTGGCATGTTGGCTGCAACAAAGTCTCCAACTATTGAGGCTGAATAAAAGGGAAACAACACTCCTTGCGAAGTCTGAGAAGGGATGTGTTGACACACAGCAAAGAAAGCATTTGGGCACATTTCAGCAAACAGTTTTGCATTCAGCAGCCTGGGCATTGCTGGTGTGGGCCAAACATGCTCAAAAAACACTTTAGATGATGGTTCTCCAGTGTTGAGGAGTTCATTTAATTCTCCAGTGTTCATTTTATTACAAAAGAATCACAGAATCGTTTAGGTTGGGAAAAGACCTCTAAGGTCATCAAGTCCAGCCATTAACCCAGCACTTCCAGGTCCAACACTAAGCAATGCTCCCACGTGCTACAAGTATATATTTTTTGAACATTTCCAGAAATGGTGATTTCACCACCTCCCTGGGCAGTATTTTCCATTGCTTGATCGCCCTTTCAATGAAGAAATTTTTCCCAATATCCAATCTAACCCTTTCCTGGCAGAACTTGAGGCCAAAGATTTTTCCATGCAGTGTGTAAGGACAGCATTAGGAAAAACAAAGAGGAGCACCAGATTTATAACCAGCTTTACAATCCAGAGATCCTGTCCTATTTATCTCACCTCGGCCTTTTCACTTGAGGGTTTAGACCTGCTCAGAGTGAGGTACTGGCTACTGGGCCAGCCATGAGGGCAGCACAGGGCAGGTCAGGAGCAGAAACAGGTAGCAACCTGAAACACCAGCTGGTTTTGTTACAAGATACAGGCTCACTTTCATCCTGGGAGAAGATTCAATTCACCCTAACTCCAACCACTCACACCTGGCGAGCTCCCAGCTGGTCTTCACCCGGATACCCCCAGCTCCCACACTATGCCTTACTAGGCAGTTTCGCTGCTGCAAACTATCTGATAAGCCTTCCTGATCTTCCCACATGCTCCCGCACAGCTTCTGGTCCAACAGGCAGCTGCTGATGTGCTCCATCTGCCCTCCATGACTCCATGCCTGCTCCAAGGAGGATCTGCAAGCAGCAAGTAGAGTCTGGAGTTGCTGGGAATAGGGAGGTCTCCTTGCAGCATTTCTTTTGTTGTTCCTAGACCACCACATCCTCCCCACAGATAACCCTCACGCCGCTCTCCAGCTCAATCTCCTCAATCTCATGTGGCTCTTCTCCATTTGTGTTATATCTGTGCATTTGAGGGGCTTGGGAAATTCAAACCTTTGAGATTTGGGGTTTCTCAGAGGTGGATGACTTGCAGCTTGCCCACCCAGGAGCAGGGCAGCACGGTGACCTTCCCACTGCTGTCTCCAGCATCTCCCCCACTGCCCACGCTGTTCCCCACTCCTCACCCCAGACTCACTCCAACTCCAGGGAAAATTCCCGCTGAAGCCAACAGGAACATCTCCTTAGCAAGGGCTACAGGGCTTGATTAATTATTTGTTAATTGCTGTGGAAGGCACTGGGGTGACACATAACTACCCGTAAGTGGGATGCAGGTTGCATTTTTTCCCCTAGTCTTCCACGGCTTTGTGAGAGAGCTCGGATGCCCCGAATGTCAGCCTAGCCTCCAACAATGGGATTTGTGAGATCCCTTTGTTGTCTAAATTCCCTTAAGTGGAAATATGTTTTCTAACAGCACAGAAACTCTCCCCAAGGCTTCTGTTGTACCAGGTTAATCAACCATACATGACAGCAGAATTAGAGGTGCTAGTATTTTATGTTCTGCATCTAAAGTATGTTTCTTCGTGTGTACTTAACAGGCTTTAATTTTATAAAACATTGCGCAACAAGGCACCTTGGGGAAGAGCAATTAACTCAGATTATGTTTTCGTTTCAGTGAATACCAAATGAGAAACTCAAATACTGATTTATGTAGCCACAAAGTCAAATCATGCTCCTTAATACTGCCTGATTTTTCAATGTGGCCGTCTTTGGTCACAGACAACCCTTTCAGTCCTGACATGCAATTAAGAAGTTGCTCAAACTGAACTCTCCCTTAAAAATATATCAAGATATTTTATAATCACGATACACAGACAACCAGTCCTGTTTGAAGTTAATTATGAGACTCCTATCATCTTCAGTGAGAGCAGGAATAAACCTACCGAGGACATTTTGGTGTAATTTTCCTGTTGATGACTATCACAGCCAGTTTATGTTAATTATGGATGGGGATAGGCACTGCTAAACAATTTGAAGGATGAAGGTACTAATTTAGGATCCAATCTAGCTCTCATTAAAGTCAATGGAAAGATTCCTATTGACTCCAATGGAAGCTGGTTCAAGCCTATAAAGCCCGAATGAGCTCATGTGAACCTTCTCATCCAATTTCTCACTACAGAAAAGAAATGATGCATCAGCACCCTTGAACCACTATTCATGCAGAGGGCTTAATTTGGTCACCTTGAGTCACACACAGCAGCTCCTTAATGCACCAGCCATTCCCTTGGGATCAGGAGGTCTGTGGACAACATGCAGTGATTTGGGCTGATTCAGGATCCTGCTGTCGAAAGGATTTTCAATTGGAAATGCTCTACTGTGGGTTGCAACAAGGGTGAGATGAGAAGAAGGAAAGGAAAGGAAAGGAAAGGAAAGGAAAGGAAAGGAAAGGAAAGGAAAGGAAAGGAAAGGAAAGGAAAGGAAAGGAAAGGAAAGGAAAGGAAAGGAATTTTCATCATAAATCCAGAAGCAGCCTCAGTTGCCATTTTCAAGACTTGCAGGTGAGATGCAAGGAGTAAGCCCCTGACATCATTTTCTCCAGGGCATCAGGTCCATTCCTCCCCAGCTCTGCTGGGATCAGATTGGAAACCAACGTGATCCCAGCAGCACAGCAGGAGGGGGTTCATGGACCCCACTACTCTCATCTCCTCTCCAAGGCAGTCCAGTCTCCTCTGCTCTTAGGCACTGATTCCTCTGCTCCCCCGCTGGCAGCTGCCTGCCTGGCAGCTGGACTGGGGAGACCAAACTGAGGTTGAGATAAGGCAAAGCAGAAAACAGAAAATTCTGTCTCCCTGCCTGCAAGGTTTCTCTCAAAAGTCAGGCAGCCAGCAAGCCAGAACCTTTCTTTGAATTCTCCCAAAAGTAATATGTTAGGAAACTCCTTCCCATGCAGAAGACATCTTTTTTTCCTTTTTTCTATATTATAAATCCTATGAAGTAGGTTTTATTTTTACTCTTCACATGATTCACAATACCAAGAATACCACCATCATCAAGAAAAATTTATTAATGGGGCATTTTCTTTCCCTGCAGTAGAAAAATAATTCATTCTTTCTGGTCCAATCAGTAAGAAAATATCATTCAGTGTAAACAAGGTTGTCATTGCTGCTTTCTAAGAGATAGGATTTCTTTAGACACAAATATGTTTAGTCTGTGAAAAGTTCATGAAAATTGAAATGTGATTCCATCAAACAGAAGTAGAGATATATTTTCATAGCCTTTTCCAGGACACCTAATTCTTATGCATGTCCTCCTCTGACAGATAGCTCTTTAATAATGACACCCCATTACCTGTGTTCATTGCTCTAGGTTTGGGGTTTTTTTTTTTCCTTTTGCCTACTCCACTCATTAATAAATGTCTTACTACTTTTAGTTAGCGTGCCAATGTCAGCACAGCCAGGGAAAAAAAGCTGGATTGCCATCTGTCCTCTGTACTTACAGAGGAATCATTAACTAATTTCCAGCTGCAAATTTCTACCTACTAGTAATGTTCCAGCCACAAGGAAATAAGACTGAATTTATGATTCCAGCCTGAATCTCTGGGAGTAATAATGGTAAAACAAAATAACATTTTTGATACCAAGGAGTTCTGATGTATTCTTTGAAATAAAAAAGAGTTGTTCTGATTCAGGCTCTTTCAGGGCAGAGCTGATGGTTAAGCACAAAATGGAGAATTTGTTGGGCTTTCCCACCCCGGTCTTCCAGGTGAA
>VZTJ01000487.1:819879-887141 GCA_013397795.1 Orthonyx spaldingii | reverse complement strand
TGGGGTTTCCCCCCCCCGTGTTTCCAGGTAAAAAAAAAAAAAAAAAAAAAAAAAGCTGCTATATCATGAGTACTTATTTTTCTGCGACAGGATATTAACTGTCAGCCAAGCAGCCCATCAGATAGCTTGGCTTGCCGTCTCTGGGCCAGGAATTAAGATTCCTATGGCCCTTAGTCAGCATTGCTACCAGGGAAGGCAGAGAGAGAGCCCTCCCCATTGCTAAGACAGTAGCAGTGCTGGTGAGCTCGTCCCTGACAGAAGTCACTCTTTGCATATCTTCCACCCATCAGTCTGGGAATTAAGAGATAAGGAGCATTTCCGTACATAAATAACCTCTGAGCTGTCTTTGAAAATAGAGCTCGGCGTTTTTCAGCTTACCACTGGCGATGGCATTCCTGCTTATGCAAGACTTGTTCATCACAGCCCTGACTCAACCTCGCAAGAGGAATGAAGGCCACCCCCGACCCCTGTGCTGCCACGGTGACTGGATCCCCAGGGCAGAAACCTGCCCTGCTCCTCCCTCTCCCAGCAAAATGCAGAAAAGTCTGCATTTTCTGCCTTCCCCAGGGGGCTGGGGCTGCTCCCTAGGGAAGGGTAATTCCACCTGTGGGATGAGTTCCAGATCTGCCCATGCTGGCTGAAAAAATCTCCATTCTCATCTGGCATGTCACGGTTCCCCCTGTCCTGTGAGTGTTTCCTTCTTCCATCGGCTGACTGCAGACGTCCTCGTCTGCTCCAGCCTGGAAAACACCTGCTGTTTGAGCTGCCTACACCAACCTCACTCAGGAAGATCCTACATGGATGGTTTGGCCAGCAGATCATGTGGGGCTGTCACCACAGCGAGCAGGACAAAGAAGGGGCATCCTGCTGTCCCCTTGCAGCTGCCTTCACCTGTGATGATCCCCCCGGGATGCTGGGGGAGCCCTGGGGTGCTCTGGAGTGAGGAGGGGATGGCTGGAGGGAGAACGAGGCACTCTCTGCTGAAAATTTGAGTTTGCAGTGGTCACACTGTGGCAGCAAAATGCAGACCCATACTGGAACTGTAAGGAGACTTTTTGGCACAGAGGGTGCCAAACCCTTTCCATAGCCCTCCCACAGACCCCCCCGCTCCTTTCCCTGGTGCACATCCCCAGATCCCTTTTCTGGATGTAGAGAGGCAAAAGCAGATGAAGGATTCAGGGATATTTTCTTTCAGTTAGCATATCCTGCTGCATGTGGAAAAATGCAGTGTACTGAGAGCACCATTCCACCTCCTCCTTATCACAGCCCTGTGGCACTTGCACAGACAACCAGCAAGAGAGACCAGAGAAAAGGACCTAATCTGCAATTCTGCAAACAGGCTGAGGACAATGGCCAGAGAGACACAGATATCTTATCTCCCTCTGATTTCCCCCTGGCTGTTTCCAGGATGTCACTCACAGAGTAGCTGTTACCCCCAAAACTGCTGCAGGTCATATTCTGATCTCTGTTGTTTCTCATCTACACCCAGCTCTGCTGGCTGCGAGGCAGATGTCCCACACCAAACCCCCTCACACCCCTGGCCAGGTCACACAATCCTTTCCATTACTTTGTGCTCACAATTCCCTCCATATAAACCATTTCTATTAAGTCTCTGGACAGATGCAATAATTTCTCTTGAGTTTTTTCCCCTTTTCTGCACTCTGGGCAAATGTGGGCTCTTCAGTTGCATCACACCCTCCAGGCATTCCACCAGCTCACACTGTGCAAGGATTTTCCTCTCATTGCTGTGGCCTTCATTCCCTGACACATATAGGTCTTGCCATGCACCACAGGCCATACCTTGCATAAAACAGGTGTGGAAAAATGAAATGTTTTCTCTGTTTTATCTCTGTCCCTTCTCAAGCTTCACTGAGGTACTCCAGAGCATTGGTTTTCTGTCCTCTCCCCTTCCCAGTCTGTTCTGAAAGGTCATCTCTGTTTAGAAACACCAACATACATTGTAGAACCATAGAAACTGCTCAAAACACCCACATTCATGAAAAACTGGAGCTGATCTTAGGGCGGTGTATTGGGCCAAAGACAGATAATTCACCTTAAGCACTACAGAAGTCTTATCAAATATACTCATGTTCAAAGAAATCCCAAGAAAAATGGGAATATCAACCCTCCTGCAGTCTTGTGCTACTCCCAAAGAGAAATTTTCTTTTCCTGACCTAAAGAGGATGCTCTTTCCTCCCTGCCTCACCCTCACTCAGTCATGTTTTCCCATGCCTCTGTTATTCTTTGGGAAGAAGATAAATAGAGCAGGACTCTAACCCAGGTGCATCCCATTCAATTTCCATGTCCTAAGAGAGAGACCTCAGTGAGGAACAAGAGAGGGATGGTTTAGATCTTCCCACTGGAGGATGCTTTAGATCTTAGTTTTATTGACTTGACTCTTTCAATCCATGACAATGGAAGGATCAGAAGATAAACTACCACCTCAGTGGATATTTTGTTTCCATGGCTGAAGGCACTCTGAGATGATGATGAATGATGGTGAATTTCTGTTCCAGGTTTTGATTTTGGTGAGCAAGGGAAATTTACAGTTCTATTCCAAACTAAAAATTATGTAAATAACTATTATCTTATTATCTGTAAAACAGGCAAAATTCAGGGTACAAAATGCAGAAGCATCTATAATCTGAATTTCGATCCGCTTCTACCACTTGAAGGTAGAATCAATACTTCTCTACCTCTCCCACCCAATTTTCTGAAATCCCATTACTTCAGTGAGTACTTTCAGCACAAACTGAGGAAAATTTTGGGGCAGTATTGTTAAAAAGAAGAAAAAAATTATTGCTCCCGAAGTACTCCAGTAAGGCATTCCCTTCCTTTCATGAAACACTCCTTGTCACAGATTTTGTTCTCCACAGTTTCCATCCCACAGAACCAGGCATTCCCAACATAGCTGAGGAACTGGACTTGGCCATGCAGGCAAAGCTATAACTATGACTGTGGTGTGTTCCCAGCTAAGAACAGAAACAACATTTAGGCTTTAAAGCAATCTTGTCAGAGAGGCAGATCAAGTAATGATGGCTAACACAGCAACATCTCTGCCCACAAGAGACACAACACACAGCAAGTGTTTGTGAAAAGATCTCCCACTGACTCCCAGAGATATGCATCATCACAGCCAGAGCATGGGTGGGGTGAGAAGGACAAGCCACATGAGGGTAAATATGTCCAAACGTGCTATCTATCTCTTACTACCACCAACAGCCAGGATAAAAGAGCTGGAATCATGAAGTAAGGAGGAGGAGGAGGCTGAAAAAGCTTGGTGAGAAGGAGAAAGAATTAGGGAGGCAGCCAAGATGACTGATGTTTTTCACTGTTGTTCTGGACATTTTTGGCTGTAAGTCTCCAACCTGCATTGGGGCTTCCTGTTCTTTCACAGTCCCTGAAGGATTTTGCTAGGAGAGCTTTCCCTGAATTTTCTGTCCTTCAAATCACACCACGAGCACAAGTGGGCACACACACATCTCCATCGCACCCCAGTGTGGAAAGAATAAACCTTTCAAAACCACAGGAAAGATACCAGAGGTCAATCAGCCAGGGAAACAGGTTGCAATGGAAAGATTAACTCATGAGTGGCGTGACACAGTGAAGGATCTTCATAACTTCCCCAGAAAGAATTTCATCACCTTCAACAGCAAAATATTAATGGCAACACCATTCATTTTCCCACTAATTTGTTCCTGTTCCAGTTTTCTTGGGTCATTTCTCTATACAGCCACCAATAAAAAGGCCCTGGAGGAGGCCTTCAACAGCAAATGGGCACCTCAGGACAGGATCTCAGTCTAGACTTCTTCAGACAGCCTTGTTTAGCTCTAGCCCTAATGGATCACTGGAAATCAATGTCAGTAAATTTGATAGTGGAGTTCAGCCAACACTGAGCGCTTTGGAAAATCCCAGTCCAAAACAATCTCAGGTGTAAGGGGTAGGCTGAGAACAGATCAGGTGGCTCCTACTGAGGCGTCATCTTCAGCCATGACGTTGGGAGATATCACTGAGTGCTCTGCTTTAGGAAATCAAGTCATTTGTCATATTTTTTCACAGACTTATGAACATTGGTTGCACCCACATGCCATGATCATCTTCACTGCATGGTACTGAGAGACATCTAAACAAAAATCTGAGGTTTCTGCTGTAGATTATGATTGGGAAAGTTTTGACAGTTTTTATGCTGACAAATATGGCATTCCACATCCAAAATCTTGAAAGTTCTCAGGGCCAAGAAATCTCCATGGAGAAGAAAACTAAGAACTTTTTGTTATTTTTATCCATTTCTAAAGAGGGATGCAGGATCCTAAATTTAGGTCCCCACTTGAAAACAAAATTCCTGATTCAAGTGGTTTCACAAACACATTCACATAAGAAACCCAGGGGGAAAAAATGTAATGCAGACCCACACTGGAAGCAGGAGATGGCCATTCCACGCCTTTGTTTTGCAATCTTTACTTGTGGCTAAAAGCAAAGCCAATTAAAGTAAACAGGAATCTGGAATCTGTTGTTGACACCAAGGCCTTGGAACAAGAATTTCAGCCAAAACTTTATACTGAATCAACATCTCAAGGCCTGTTTCACTGGAAATAAAAAAAAAAATTAGAGGAGGGGGAAAAAAAAATTAAATAAAGAGGGAGATTCTTAACTTGCATGGCCAACCAGATTCAGTAATGCAAACATGAAAATGTGGTGGCTCAAGTCGCTTCCAGAAACAAATTTTAGAAACAAAGCATCTCCATCTCTATCTGGACTGGATTGTCACAACGCCTTCCCATGATCAAACTTGTGGAGGAGACTTCCAATACAAGCTGGAGTTCTCCATTTGAATCTACTTCTACTTCTGAACTGATCAAAGATTAGGCCATTTTCAGATCAACTCTAACAAGTAATTCGTGTTCAGCATCCAAGCCCCCTCTCTGCTTTAATCTGTTCCTTCTAACTTTAATCTAGTTAAAACCAAAGTTACTGTGCCTATATGGCTTTTTGTCTGAATTAACTGACTCGAGTAAGTCAATACAAGAGCAAGAAGCACTTCATGTAATCCTACCTCTGCTTTATCAAAGTATTTACATATGCTTCTGTCTTTAAGCTCAACTATAAGTGTATTTATGTGCTTTCAGGAACTGAGACATACGGTTTTAATGACATGAAATCAGAGACTTCTTCCTATCTGAAATAGCACCTCTACCTTCCCCTGAGCATTAGAGTTTAAACAGCAAATGACTTTGATCTCAGCTACCCTTTATTTTGGTTGTGGAGTTGCAAAATGAAAACCCACATGACAAGGCTATGCCAAACAAATTAACACACCGCTCTGCCCGTCTCTGCCGAACCCCCAGCCTGTGAATATGAGACAGAGATTTAGAGTAGTCTAAGTTCTACTGAAAGTTTAAATACATTAAATGGAATAGAATATTGCATACCTAGGCCTAGTGAGACTCTTCATAGCATTTTGGTCCTTTACAAGGACATGCAGGGAGACGAGGATGTGGGAGATACCTGAGAGTGTTTTCCAAAAGGAGAATTGGTAGAAAAGACCTGATGTTCTTTCCACCTTCGGTGTTACCCAAAATAAAATAGAGCATAGTCTCATGTTCGGAAGAAGTAACAAAGCCAACTATGAAGATAAAACTCATAGAAATGATGTGTGAAATTGTGTTGAGGAGATCTCCCTCTGACTTTGCTTCTTATCAAGTTCCTTTCGTTGTAGCAAACTGGATCATGACATGCTCCACTCCTGGGTGTCCAACCCTGATGCACAGCCTGGCATTTCAAGTATAAGTTTTGCTAAGTATGTCAGGCATCTGGTAGATGTTAACTGTCCTGCACGTGAGCTGGAAGGTGGGTTGGAGGTTGGTCGTCAGTACAGTGAGCTCCATGGCACCAGCGATTTTCTGTTGATTGTGTACAGAGAACAGGACCGCCTCAACCACATCCATATCTTGCTCTTATTCCCATCATCTCCCACTGGCTGACCGTGGATCTCATGTTGACACAAGGCTGAAAAAAATGAGGGTTTAGGTTTTTTTTATTTGGGGATTTTTGTTTGTTTGTTTTCCTTTTTTGGCCAACTGAGTTTATGGCCGGATCAATTCCCTGATCTCTATCATCATGCAGACCCAGGAACATAATTGTAAGCACAAAGGGAATGAGTGGCTCTAGGGAAAAGGGAACTCAAAGGACCCTTCCAGTAACTCTTTCCAGCAGAATTTTCAAGAGCTATGCCAGATTAAAGCAATGACTTAATCACAGCATTAAACAGTCAGCCTTTACTCAGGCAAATTTTCCATTATCAAAGGACCGTTTATGTTAGTGGGAAAAATCCCTATTCTCAAAGGACTTTGGCAGTGCAGTGACAAGAGCAGTGCAAGTATTTATAAGAGTTATCCCAGAATTTGGTTTGTATGGAAAAATATGATAAATTTCATCTTGATTTAGGTTTAAAGGCCCCAGAGCTTTCACCTGTGCCCCTGTTTTACACACCATTCTTAAATCAAGAAAACCTTTCCCAGAAGGTTTTCCCAGGGCTGCTATGTACTGTGCCTGCATGGAGAAAAGAATCAGACCCAAAAAAATCTGTCACATGCTGCCGACCATCTGAGCTTCACTCTTGAAAAGGCTCCCAGCCCGTCAAACACAAGGCGAGCAGAAATGGGAAAGTGGCTTTTCCTTACACTCCCAATGAAGTGTTCTGTGCCATCCCTGACAAGCTCCGTGTGTGTAATCCCAGGGCAAGCGTGTGTCATGGGACAAGAGGCTGTTTATGCCCCAGGACCATACGCGCTGAACTCAACCAAGGGGAAACTTCCCCACAACAGAGGCAGCTTTTTTGTGGAAACAACAACACAAAAGGGAGTGCTGGGACCGGCTGCCCCCTCAATTGGAGGAGTGGAGGGTGTTGTTTCCAGCAATCCACCTGCGTGTTCATATCTGTCTCATTTGCATGCGTTTGTTTAAGCTTTTTAATTAGCAGAAGGCCAGATCCTGATTACATACACACATGGGTGCTACTCAATTGATCCCGACGCTGGCCCATCTTGCTGACCTTACAAACCATCTTCCAACACCTTTCATTCAGCCCAGAGACAGAAGACACATATCAGGAACATCAGAGAGTGAAGGGAGGGAGAGCAGCAGGAGTGGTTCGCCGAGGAGATAACAACAGCTCTTCTCCGTCTCTCTGCACCACTGTGGGATGGGATGGGGCTGGGCATGACCTGGCAAGTCCTGCTGATTTGCTTCATCCCACAGATTACCCAGCAGCCCAGCATCGGTGCAGTCCCACTGCCGATCACATGATATCACCCAGCATAAATGCACTTAAATTGCTCAAGAGCCATATGCAGCCCAAGAGCCCCCATGGGTATAAAGTATCTCACTTTCCCATGCTGCGAGATCAGAATCAGGCACAGTATTGGGTTAGGGAGTGGCAATAGTTGTTCCATAATTAACTCTGAAACCGGGTTCTCATTAGACCTTGCTTTTCATAAACACCCTTCCCTCCACACATGCCTAATTTCCTACTACTCATCAGGGAGGTTAATAGGGACTGAAGTCAGTTGTAAAACTCCCATGGGTTCCACTAAGGTAGATTCACACCCACATAAGAAAGGGCAGTGAACTGGGTGCATCTCTTTAACTATCTTTTTTTTCCTAGATATATGCACAGCACCTTGCAGTGTGAAGAGCAAGCCGGGCTGCTGCTGCCAATGAATGTTAAATACGTGTCACAGTGACACTCTGAAAGGGCAGGATATTATATCACCCTCCACATTGTGCAAAGTGTTTGTTCAGTGTCAGCTCTATTCAAAACTACTGTCACATCTCTCTTGGATTTTTTTTTTTTATTGTCACTCAGTGCCGTTGTTCCTTGGGCATATGCATGCTCTCTCATTTATTCATGGTGCCCTGTATCTGCAAAACAATAAATGTGGGCAGGTGTCTTGTCCCATACAGAGCAGACCTCTTCTTACATGTCAGGATCGTGCCCATCTTATCTTGCTCTGAAATGGGAGTTTTGCCAAAACAAAGAGACCGGGAAGGACAGATGCAGCTAAAGTGGAGGTGAGAAAGTGGGAGGAATAGGGGTAGGATGCAGAGTGGAGCTCCTCTGCAGGCAGATAGCTCCAGCTCCAGTTCCTTTTAGGGTGTGGGATTCATGTCACCATGGAAGAAAGGATGGGCACTTCATTTGTCACCCTGAGTACCTGAACTGGGTGGATCTTAGCCCCCAGTTGCAATAGGATGCTCTTCTCCATGAGGTGCCTGTTCCTCCCAACTGCCTGGGGAAGGTCCTACAACCCATCTGGTTTACCCCAGGTGTCTAAAATCAATTTCTTCAACATTAGGCAAGCTGCATCCCACTCCTGGTGCCTGCCCAGTGGCAGGGTGCTACCCACAGGCAGGGAGGAGCAGGAGTGAAGGAAATCACAATTATGCTCCCAGTGCCTCTCCCCCTCCATCCCAGCCAGCAAATCCACACCCTGCTCACCAAGGGGGTGATTATATTTTTGAGCCTCCTGAAAATTAATTAACCCTCCACAAACTGAGCAAGTTTTACCTGAGGGATGGCTTCTTAGCTGATTTCCAGCCTAAGAACCAGTGAAGGGGGTCAACAAACAGTTTGAGAGCTTGGCACAAATCAGGAAATGTCCTGATGAATGGAAAGGGATATCCAAGGACACATTTCCAGGTCCTTTAATCACTCATCTCATGGCCCCAGAAGAGAAAAGGACTTTGCCTCACTGCAGTCACCAATGATGTTTCTTCACTCACTAGGTTTTGGGACTTCTAGATGATTCCATCTTTCATTTCCCCGTCTCGTGAAGAGCCTTTCCCCCACTCCACCTCCACTCTTCTCCACCTTAGCCCTCTCCTCCCCAGCTGCCTCCTTTCTGCTGGCCTGAAAACCGACTACAAAAATGTGAGGAAAGTTTCTGCACCAAGGTGGCGATGAGCAGCACAGCCAAGCAATTGCCTGGCTGTGGAGGGTAGAAATGCAGTTGGACAGAGGCTTCCCCCTTCCTCCTGCCAAAAGAGCAAAAGGCAAAATTCAAGAGCAACCTCAGAGCAACTAAGTCTTCTGGCCAGTTTGAGCAGATGTCAGCAGCTGGGGAAGGCATTGTCCCTACTGGGGACATGACAGAGGTAAAAGAGCCCTTTTGGCCAGCAGTCCGATGTGAAGAGGGAGGATGATCTCCTCACCAACACAATGTACTCAACAAGGACACAGGGGAAGAAAAGCCAGAGTTGAAATGACATGCCCCAGGCCATATGCAGAGCAAGTGGCAGAGCCCAGCAAAGCGCCAGGAGCTGCTGTGCAGTCACTTCAAGCCTTCCCAACACCCTCCAGGAAGTCAACTGGGAAATTCCCAGGAGTGCTGCTCCTGCAGACCTCAGGGGCTTCTTGACCCAAAGCTCCCTGGTCCAGCATCTCTCTGTGGGATGTTGCAGCAGCCATGAGCAGGTGTGTTTCTATTGGGCACAGTGAAGTTTCTGTCTCAGAGGACATCTCCAAATTATTTAGTAAAGCAAGGAGAGCAGAACTCTTTGCACTTACAAGGAAATAGCTGTGGTATTTAACTTCTGATGGGAACAATTGCTTGGCAAGAAGAGATTCCCATTTTTTGTTGAACCAGACCTAAGGGGGTTCATTAGCTGTGCTCCACAGGTCAGCCCAGGACCAGCTTTTTGGAGAACTGGTGGACTTAGGAACGGGTCCCAGCGTGTATGTGAGGATTCCTTTGGACCAGGAATCTCCTGCTGGGGGTAGACCCATGGGCAGCTGTCTGCCAGCCCCTGCCAGCTCTCACCCGCCTTGGCAGCAAAGCCTGCCATGAAATGCCACAATTTCCAGCCAGTATCACACCCAAAGGGCCATCAGGACTAGTCAGGACAAGTCAGAGTAACCCTAAGGCTGTTTGATGGCGTGTTTGCGAAGTCCCTCCACAGTGCAGAGGCACAAGAAGGCAGAGGGGTGGTTTAAAGCATTTAAAGTGGGCTAACTCTGGCCTGTGGCACTACAGTGTGTGCACACGTGTGTGTATGAGTGAATGTATCAATGTGAAATATGGCTGATATATGTGAATGAGTTCAGAGCCAACATTACAGCTTCAGGGGAGCCAATCCAACATTGTTACTCATCTAATTCCAAAGAGCAGTTATTCCTTTTAGTCTAAGTTTTATTTTTATTTCAAATGTGATGTGGTTACAAACTCATTCCCTTGTATAATTTTGCTTTCCAAGTTAATTACAAGATGTTCTAATTAATTATATTTAATGATTAACGTACAAACTCACAAGGAATGAACATAGCTTAGAGAACATTTGCTCTCAAAAGATATGTCTAGACTAGTTTGGTTTATCAGGAAAAGGTTGAAAAAATTAAAATGAGAGAGAGCCAGGGAGAGAGAGAGAGAGAGAGAGAGCAAAAATATGCTGTGGAAGAAAAAATAACAATAAAAAAAGAAATCAAATTATGTCCAAACAAGAGCATATTTTTCTTTGGAGTTCAAACACCACCTTTAACCATCTCCCCACCCAGGATCTGATTACTTTTAATGGGACTCTGCTTGTGATTTAAGTTGTTGTTCATTTGTACAGTAATTAAGTTGAGTTGAGTTGGTGTCTATTACATCATGGTTTATATTATGAATTCACACTGCAATTATGTGCGTGTGTGCAAGGGTAAGTGAGCAGAAAAAGGACCTTCTAGTTAAGATCACAACCGATAACTCTGGCAGGCTGGGCTTAGCTAAGCTCTGCCACTCTCTTCTTTCCAGCCTTAACCATGTCACCTCTAGATACCCAAAGGACACACACAGGAGTGGGAACTTTGCCTCCAGACATCCCAGTAACACATACACCAGAGAGAAATGTCCAGGATCCTGAGTGAGGCTGATCCTTCACCCCTCGGGCCAGATGACTGCTGACACCTGGGCACTCCCCACTGAGCAGCCACGTGTCTAAGCCTGGCAGGACCATGGTTTTAAACAGGGTCTCCATTGCCACAGGAATCAGGGATTGTAACACGGTATATCCACCCAGAGATAAAGAATACACACACTTAGCTATTCCACACACCTCTGTTTGTGATACACACACATCACATGTGTGTGTATAACAGACACCTAATTTCTAATGCAAGAAATTTAGATTTTGTATAGGTGGAAATTTGAGTGGATTAAGTCAAAATAAGTTCCAAATTCAGAATTTAAATGTTTCTTTTTTTTTTTTTTTCTGTTTTCTACTAGTTTGTCCAATTCAGCAAATTACCAATGGGCTGAGAAGCTCCCCTAAATGTTAATGTCAAGATGATTGCAGCAAAGATTTTCAAGCAGAGACCCCCAGTTTGAAGCATGTGGGTGCTGTGTTGGGTTCAGTGCTTGTGGTGTCACGTTGCTGGGTGATCTGGCTGGGGACAAGGACACCCCTCCATGAGGTGCTGCACAAACACAGGCTCCATTGTTCACCCAGGAAGTTGAGTGCTCATGGCAAGGGATACAGATACACCAACCTTCATTTTGTGCTGTGAGAATGGGTCAGTGTCATCTCCCCAGATTTATTCTCACCAGCATCACTGAAGTCTTATTACGACCTTCCACGCAATATTGCACTGGAGCAGATTGGAGGAAGTGAAAAATCTTGTTTCACAAAGTTATGACAGAGGCATCAAACACTCCTGACAAGAAACTGAAGGAAAACACCAGAACACCTTATTCCAGCTAAAAAATTCACTTCCATTCCAGTATTAAATAATCCTGACTTGCTACCCTAGTTGTTCACCTTCATGACTTTTATACTGTTTCATCTGGGAAGTGGCCACAAGTGGATTATGATTGTACAAGAAAACAGCAGCAGTAGCAAAGGGCAATGAGGAAACTGGTCGCTTTTGGGGATTTCTGGAAATGAAGTTGTACACAGCAGATCCGTAGGAAGAAAGTAGTTAATATTTGGAAAAAACAATCACCACTTTTATCCCTTTTTTTTTTTTTACAGTGCTAGGATCCCATCCATGCTCCCATTCAGCATCTCAGCCTACATTCTTGGAAGCATTTAACTTCATCTATTCTGGTAAATAAGACATGCATGGGGCTGTTCTCTGGCCCAGAGGCCAATTGGCACAGACCAGTTTGCGTCCGTGCTGATAAGCGCCTTTCCTTCCAAAACTGGGGGGCTGCATCTGAACCGCCTCTGGTGATGCTCCTTGGCCCAGGCTGCCCCTGGACCGTGCCCAGGCATTGTCTGGGGGAGTGCTAGTTGGAACAGGACAAAACCATCACCAGGGACCATGCTAAAGGTTGGATAGTTTGGCAGATCATGTGCCAGTACCTGGGCTTGAGCCCTGGCCCTGTTTAGTTTATCAACACAGCCGTAGCTTTAGGTGCATAAGTGTAATTATGCAGGGACCTGATTCCCATGGATCTCCCTGTAGAACCCATCTAAAAACAGGTTTCATAGCACTCTGCCTGCACGTGGTCAGGATCCTGCCCAAATTAACCAATAGAGAACACCAAGGGGAAAAGATGAAAAAATGAAATGTTTTAAATCCTTTCTCCCTATAGGATACAGGTACCATATTCTGAACAGCAAGAAGACATCTCCCTTCCCTGAGAATTCACAGCCCTGAACCCTCTCCTGGAGTAAAGCAAAGATTTTCCTCTGAGAAACCCAAGTAAGAGACATGCACTTTCCTCTTCTCCACCTCATTTATCCCTTTTCTGAAGGACCTCACAGTAGATGTGCAAGTCCTGGGTGAGCTCACTCTTTCTTCTGAAAGGATTTGAACTGTCTTTACAGGACAGTGCATGAAAGAAAAGTGGAAGAAGGAAGTTCTGGGAAGTTGAAGGAAGAGGACAAATAAAAAGTGTAGAGAGACACTAGCCAGGAAGGGTTGTTATTGACATGTAAGATTTTGTTATTAATTAATTAGAAGCAGGACAGAGAAAAAAATAAAAATAAATAAAGATTGGAAGAGAATCTAAAATAGTGTTGTAAAACAAAACTTTGCTTTACTGCTAATCCCACTGAAGTCTCTAGTCTGGTGTTGTCTTAGCAGAACATATTCTGTGAGCAACTTGGGAAGTAATTTGAGCGTCTCTGAAGTCTTTCATTGGCTCATCCAGTATTAAATCATCTGGCAATGAAGAAAAGTGTTTCAAGTTAACTTCCATACAGAACAAATTCCTCTGGAAAACTCTTGTCATTCAGCCTGGTTTACCCAAAGTCTGGTAGCATTGATTAGACTGGGGCTGAGTTTGAAATTTTTTATGTGTTTTCATTTTTCTATTAAAAAAAAAAAAAAGCAATTAAAAAAGAGTGCTGCAAACTTCTATGGACTTAGCCATTTAGTGGAAAACTTAGAAGGCAAGTGTTTGAGTAGGGGAAGAGAAAGCTGGTGCAAGGCTTGAGAGGTGCTTGTCTCTCATCCCTGGACAATGAAACTGCTGTTGCAGCTTCCCTGGGACACTGGGGATTAAAAGCCTCGTGCAGGTGACACTGCAGACCCAGGAAAGCAAGGAGTATCCCTTCTTGCTACTGCCTGCTAACCAAGGGCTTTACAACTCAGAGCCAGGGATAAAAGCATCCCAGTAGCCCCACTCGGGGGTGGTCTAGCAGGACCCTCCCCAGCTCCAATTCCATGCATGGGGATTTTAAATCCACACTGGTCGTTTTTTCTCTACTTTCTAAATGCCAGGGAGGCAGCGAAGCCTTTGATGCTCCCAGGAGTCCTGCCTCAGTGCTTTTCTCCACACACACCCACCAGTGCCCAGCCAACCCAAGGAGCTCCTCGTCTGCAGGCAGCTTGGTGTGTTCTCCCAAAGGGCCAGCACCACGTCTTCACACATCCACCTGGTCCTAGCTGGTCCCCTAGGTGGGTTGACACCTGCCACTTGCTCCCAGCTGCCTCCATCCACTTTAACTCAGGTCACCTCAGCTTTTTTCCCTTGTTTCCAACCCAATTCCCCATTCTCACTAGCCACACCGACAGTCCTGCTCATCTCTTCCTACCCGCAGGCTTGGGAAGCTGAAACACCCCGTCAAGTAACACACCTAGTTAACTGTGTAATGCTGTACCTATGGGGCAATTCCATCCCAGCACCTGCAGGGATCCTGATTACACCCTAAAACATGATATTTCAATTTCATTATCTGATCGGGCATTAGCAACGAGCACCACTAATGAGTATATTAGTCAGTTCCTTTATTAAACTAGCGGCAGCATTTGATGCAATGACCTCCTGATGTAGCTCTTTGATGCCGTGTGATTTGATTTTTATTTCTTCTTTTTATTTTTTTTCCTTTTAATTGAGAAAGATACAGCAAAGCAAATAGAAAAACTGTGAGGAGCTCAATTAGAACATTGGCAATGCAGGCAAATACATGTTCAGCAAGGAGAATAAATTTTATTGTGACTGCAGAAGAGGCAAGTGGCGAGCTCTAGCTAGCTAACATTTGAATATAACCATTCATTACTCCTGCCATTATTATTATGAATTTGTTGTTGTTATTCTATTACACAGCCAGTCTTGAGGACTGGTTTTGCCATCTGTAACCTGGCGATCTTTCACCCTTAGCAATTGTTGTTTGGCCACAGGGCTCATTGTGCAAGAGGCTGCACAAGCCCTGAACAAAAAGGGGATACCAGCCTCAGGGCATTTCCAGTGTAAGTGACAGGTGAGTGACAACAGGCAGATGCTGATGGACAGAGAATGAGGAAACAGGGACACACATGTGACTGAATCCAGGGTGAAGTTTTGGCACAAACTTCAGATTCAGCCAGCTACCAGCTCCTTCAGTGAAGCATTGCATTCAGGCACTTAAATTCCTATGTCCTGGCAAAACTCCAGCCTGGGGAACAATACAGAACATCCTACCAAAACTCTCATTATTGTTTTCACCAGAGGAATCATCACACTTTTCCTTCCAAGAAACTCTGATACCACAGTCACAGCCCTGGATGACTCCTGCAACCCTTTCCAAACATGACTGCATTTTCACAGATTTCATCTCAGGTCCAGTTCTAACCTGATATTTAATCATGAGAGTGTTCAGGGCTCCTTCAGATAATCACTGGAGGTATTAAGCCATCCCAAACTGAAGCATCAGGTGCTTTGCACCCAGGCAAATGGCTTGCAAGGGCTGACATAAGAAGCATTTGCACTGGCCATAGATCATTTGTGGCCCTGCTCTGGCATGTTGTCACATGGAACACCACCATACCATCCACCTGGCTTTGGGACTTTGAGGCCAGTTCACTCACGCTGCTGGAAGATGGAAAGTACACAGGAGATTTTAACAAAATGTTTTTGCAGTCATTTTTCTTCAGGAATCCAAGAAGCAAAAAGCTAACTGAGAACATGAGGACAGAAAAAAATATCTCTGTTGGTATGGCAAGCGTTGGAAGGCTCCACCTGCCTACTTCCTGCATGATCTTGTATCCAACAGGTTAAAATATTACTGCCACTGTGCCAAGTATGTAGTCTAAACCTAATAGTCATGTGCCACCAAGCTGTTGTCTTCTTCCCCATCTGTAGTAAACTTGTTCCCACTGCCTTGGAGGATGTGCCTGCACTGGCCCTACTTGTAGTCACCAGAGGTGAGTTTCTGCTGGGTCCAGAGGGCTGATTCAGATTTCTCTTCAAGGGAAACGGGGCCCTACATCAATGTTCAGGATCAAAATCCTACCCACAAATAATGCCAAATCCTCAACAACTCAAGCAATGCTTCCACGACTTCCCTTAACCAGGACTGGCAGGTGAGCCCTTTACCACCCATCTTCACGGGGAACTGGGAATTGTGCATTATTGGGGGATACCTACAGAAGGCTAAACAGGACCTGGGGACCCCCCTCCTCCCAGTCTGCTGGAGTAGCTCAGCCAAACTGGGCCCTGTTGTGTCTTTTTAAGCAGACCCTCTGCTGCAAGTCCCGCAGCAGAGCCGCATGTCCACACATCCCTGGCAGGACTCCCAGGACACCCGGGTCTGTAATGGGCCTGCCTCCATCTGACTGCCCAGCTAACATCCTCCTGCTGCCTCCTTAATTATAATCCCTGTATTTTATCTAACCCAAATTGTAGCAGTTGGTGAGTCACCGGGCTCCATAACAAGACAATCAGGACACATTTCATATTACACTGCAGTTTTCATTCCAGGGCGTGGGCTGAAGGCGTTGTTTATTTATTTTAATTTGGTTCGGTTTGGGGTTTTCTCACAGGTGATGGAGTACAGAGATTTAAGCAGGGGGTAGAAGGGTGGAAGGGGTAAAAAACAAAAACAACCTCAATCCATCTGGATCAATTAAATCTTGTTGAAAAGTTTTCAACCTCAGGGTTGCCTGAGGTAGGTCTAATAGTCACACTCTTTGGCGTTTAATGAAAATGCTAATGATTTCTCCTTTGGAATATATTTTCACTTCTAGTTTGAACAAGATGCATCTCTCCTCCAATCAATTCCACAAGCTCTTAATTTTTTTCCTCCCCATTTATGCGCGTGCCCCTTCAGGGCAAATTAAGAAATTATTGCCTCTATCCAAAAAGTAGCTGAAATGTGCAGCCTTATGCTTCACGTCACAGGGGTGGGGAGGAAAAAAATCCGTACATGGGAGCAACAATCCCGTTTGTGTCTGACTTGTGTAGGAAAAATATGGCATCAAACCTTTGTCATCCTGGTTCTCCAGGGAAAGCTGCAGGCGCAGGTCTCAGCCTGTGAAAATCACCATTGATCCAACAGAGCTGCCTTTGGATTGAAGATCTCATCTTCTCATCTAAAACATTCAGTTTTCTTGTTAGTAGTTCATTGTAGCAAGAATAAGATTGAGCAAATAAAGAGAGGGCTGTTTAAATCTAGGATGAGACTTTTCTCCCCCATTTTCTAAGGGATCAGAATGGAGATGAGTGCTTCAGGTCATCCACAGACTCTGGAGAGAGACAGGTTCGCCCCCATCCCAAACTAGACACTGAAACTTTTAATGGCTGAAATATGATGGCTGAAACAAAGGCATCGAGTGAAAGAATTGCCACAAGTCAAACCCACTTAGAATTTGCAAAGGAAATTCAAACAAATCACAAAAGTTTCCAGTAAAGGATGGGAATGCTGAACACAGGCTTAGAGGCATAAAGGCTAATGGAAAAGAGGGGATGGGAGTACGAAGTGTTTTCTTGGAATTGCCATCGGCTCAAGAGAAAACTAAACAATCTCCCTGCAGAAGTCTGAGAAAAGGCACAAAGAATCATTAGTTTTGCCTAAACTAGCATATTAACAAGGCCAGGGCATGTGATTGCCCTGCTCTTAGCTCTGTCCCTAGCAAGTTTTGTGCTGTGGCACCTGACATGCTGAGGTGTGGTTGAGAAGACATCACTTGCATTATTCCCAGTACACAGTACCCATGGGACAACTCTTTTTTAGTGGGAAGCTGGATTTTAAAGTATAGGTGTACCATCTCAAGCCATGCCCTGCCATGGTTTTTGGGATCAGAGAATGAACCCTGGATCATTTTATTTACTTGTCTAAACATAGGCACAAAATCTGACTGTGAATAATTTTGAAAGGTCTATAAAATCCTAAATTGAAGGAGTTAAACCAGAAGATGTGGGCTGGCATCAGCAATAAGTCAGATTATGGAACACATTCATAAGTAAAGAATAATTAAAGGTATAGATGCAAGTGAAAATTGCAATAAAACACATATTTTAGAAGAAGATAGATCACTCAGAACTGACCTGATAATTTGCTTTGATAGATCCCTGATTTTCTAATGAAGAAAATGTAGTAAATCTAATCCCTCTGGACTTCAGAAAGCATTTGATATGGTATCTCATGAGAAATTATTAAGTGGTAGAATATGGAGATCAGGAGAGGAATTTTATGATGGAAAGGGGAGTCACTACATAGGAAATTACAACAGGTGGTGTTGAGAGAGAAAGTACTGAGCTGGAAGGAAGCTATGACTGCAGTTCTTCAGAAATAAGTTTAGGGACCAAATTTATTTCTGAAAAGTGGGATACATGGATCACAGAATCATAGAATCATTTCATTTGGAAAAGACCTTTAAGATCACTGAGTCCAACCATTAACCCAGCACTGCCAAGGCCACCACTAAACCATGTTCCCATGTGCCACATCTACATGTTTTTTAAATCCCTCCAGGAACAGTGACTCCACCACTTGCCTGGGCAACCTGTTCAAGTGCTGAAGACACTGGTGGAGACATTTATGCTCGTATTCAATCTAAACCTTCACTGGCACAATTTGAGGCCATTTCCTCTTGTCCCATCACTTGTTGTTTAGGAGAAGAAGCAACCCCCACTCCACTACAGCCTCCTTCCAGGTGGTTGTAGAAGGCAATAAAGCCCCCCCCAATCCTTTTTTCCAGACTAAAGAAGCCCAGCTCCCTCAGCTGCTCCTTATGTGACTTACCCTCTAGACACTTCACCAGCTTCTTTTCCCTTCTCTTGGACATGCTCCAGCACCTCAAATATACAGTAGTTCATCTTGGAAGAGACCTTTAAAGTTTATCTAATTCAGGAGCCTAAAACTGAATACAGGACTTGAGGTGTGGCCTCACCAGTGTGGAGTTCAGGGGGACAATCACTGCCCTGGTCCTGCTGGCCACACTATTGCTGATCCAAGCCAGGATGCCATTGGCCTTCTTGGCCACCTGGGCACAGCTGGCTCATCCAGCTGTCAACCAACACCTCCAGGTCCTGTTCAGGCACTCTTCCCCAAGCCTGTAGCACTGCAAGGGGTTGTTGTGACCCAAGGGCAGGACCCACCACTTTGCCTTATTACACCTCATCCAGTTGTCCTCAGCCCATGGATCCAGCCGGTCCAGATCCCTCTGCAGAGCCTTCCCACCCTCCAGCTGATCAACATTCCCACCCAACTTAGTGTCACATGTAAGCTTTCTGAGGATGGACTCAATCCTCTCATGCAGATCATTGATACAGTATGAAACAGAACTGGATCAAACATTAAAAGAGACCAAGTGACATGGCTACCAAAAATGTGCCACATAAATTAATTTCCCGTAAGGAGAGGAGCATTTCTGTCTTGATCTGCACAAAACACACGGAGGACAACCTCCAAAGCAACGGAATAGATCCTAGTCACCTGCGTTTAGGAGAGATGAACTCACAGTTCAAAGCTAAAGTGCTGAGATATGTCCGAAAATAGTGAACCCATGACACAGGAAAAGAAGATACATCTTGGCTTGCTTAGTTGAACAAAATGAGGACTGGGACAACCATGCTGATTTATACATAAATACATCAGGAGATCAAATAGAGAGAAAAAAAGAGATCTATTTAAACTAAAAGACAGCATGGGCACAACAAATGGCATAAACTGAAACTAAATAAACACAAGCTGGTGGAAGAAAGACTAAGGTGAAAGACCTGAACAACTTCTAGTTTGTGCAGTGAGAACAAAAACATACCAACAAGAAACTTCCTTCCCAAAGAACCATTTTCAGCTCATGGAAGTGTTTAACAGAGAGAAAAGATACAACTTAGAGAATCAAGAGGTGCCTTCCAGTTTTACGTGTCTGTATATGAGAAAGAACAAGTAAACTTCTTCAAGACAGAAAAACCTGCCTGGTATGCTACACCAAAAATTGTCTGGTTGTCCTTTAGCACCTGGTACTTCCTTTTTCTCACCAGGCTGCTGGTGTTTCACTTGTAACAATACACTAATTGAATAGCACATTGACAGATTTGCATGCCACAGTCCTCCCGCTTCTGATTTCTTTGTTGCATTTGTGTACATCTAAGCCCAGAGAAAGAAAAGGAAAAAAACCCCAACAACAACTAGCAGGAGAAACAAAGCAAACACACATGCACACAGCACTTCCAAACTGGTCTTGAGAGCAAACAATAGTAGGAAGGGATAACTACCACTCTCAGGGCTCTCAGATGATCAGGTCAGGGAAGCAGACACAAGGAAAGGGGATTTCGAGAAACAAATAATACCTGTGACTGAAATGGGAGCTTTGCTGTAAAGAGAAAAGAAACATATGCTTTTCAGCTGGAGTGGATTTCTTATGTTGCTCAGAAGTGAGTGGCTCATCCTCAGTGTAAAGGACTGGTGTTGTATTAACCATTCTGTATCAGTTTCCCTCTCGAGTCCCTTGCCTAAGCAGCCAGGTTATTTCATTTCTGACAGGCAGCACAAACAGGAGCCTGGGGTAACTCAAGTCCCTGATGGTGCTGAGCAGACATCCATCTGTGCTTCCTAGGATGCATATCTATACCCTGCTAGGGTCAGATTGGCTGTGCAGCATTGGTCAGGAGCTGGGACAAGTCAGTGGACTGAAAAATGCAAGGCCCTAGTGTTCACAGGGTACAACATCAGCTGGAGGTTATTGATAGGATCCCTGATGTCCTGCCCCTTCCTCTCTGTGAGCTGACCTTGTCCAAAAGGGAATAACACAGTCTCAGCATCCTGCTCATTGAGAACAGGAAGTCCCCTGGGAACACACGGGCCCAAGGAAACTCCGTGAGAGCCCTGATTGTCAGAGCACATGCAAAATATGTGCTCTGCAAGTAGTTTAAAGAATTTTGGGTCCATCATCATTCTCCCTGTTCTCATGTGGGATTGTTTATGCTTAAGCCAGCATTCTGAAACAGGCACTGCCAGGTTCTGCATCATGATGGCAACAGAGCTGGCTCCTTTATTATGTATCCATTCCTAACTGAAAATAAGGCATTTGCCCCCGGGGAAGAGGGAGGTGAGCTACCGTCTGAGTTTTTCTCTGTACCACCCTCTACCTCACATGGTTTCAGAGCCAACATACACAAAGTTTCCTTTGCCTTCAACCTACGTACCTGAACACAGTCCCACTCCCAACTATTCCCTCCCTGCAGTTGTTTGCCCACTTCTCGGAATTGTCTTTCAGCTGTCTATGGCCTGGATCCAGTGGGAAAAAAAAATCTCCCAACACCAGTGCTGTTATTTACCATAGACCTAGATTCCTTTGGTACAGGAGCATTTGCTTCCTTGAAAGACCAAGACTCACAGCTGAAAGGTAGGAGATTTTCCTGAAACTAGAGCTGGGAATCATCCCCAAACCCTGCATTTAAGCAGAATAACGTCAGGGGAGTCTGGACCTGCTTTGATCTTTATAGCATCAGCCCCTCTCTCTCCAAGCTCAAAGCAAAGCAGATTGGGACTTGCCATCTTGGCCCAAATGAACATCAAGATAGATGCTGAAGACTTCTTTGTTCCTTGAATGTCAACTGTAAGTGTGAGTCATTGTGGCTTCAGGAAGGAGGGAACCTCTCAGACAAGGTCTTTCTGAGGGAGAGATGGAAATTGATAGCTGATGTAGAAGATCCAGTTTTAGAAGCTAGATTCTCAAGGGCACTTGCCTCCCATTGATTCCTAAGTGCCTTATAACATCCAATCATAATGACTGCATCTGAAAATAATTAATTTCAAGGGAATCCAAGTGCGTCGTTCCACCTTGTTGCAGTGCTTAATAAAACTAAATATCCATGTATTGCCTAGATAACAGCTTAAAGCTCAGTTGTACTCTTTATCTCTGATAAACCTTTTCCCCACAACCAGATCCACTTTCTTGGGCTGCAGGTGTGATTGTTCCCCTCTCAGTACAGCTCTCTACTTTTTTCTCATTAAGTGAATTCAATGGGATATCTTACATGAGGGTGGAGCAACTTAACAATGAACAACTTGGCAAAATTGGGCTTTATGTAATTACTTGAGGATTTGGCCCAACATACTGGTACAACATGAGATGTATCTCATGATCTTTCACTTGCGTAACCCTCTTCCTCTTGTTGTTTATTGTCATCCCTTGCTGGGTTAGTTCCTTGGGGCAGAGACCTTTTATTTAATTAGTCTGGAAAGGGCCTGGCACACCTACAGAGCCATATTAATAATGAGAAACAGTACTAACCTACCCACAAGAAGATGTGAGCTTCCTTGCAAGATATGTGACAGAGTACAACCACAGTGATCAGTCACACTCTGACCCAATAGGGCTCACCTTGGTTTGTCTTGGGTGGAAAACTTATCACTGTCATGTCCCCAGGCTTTTTCTCCTCTTATATTCAGAGAAATGCCATTATGACAGATCACCTGCTGATTAGATTTACCTCAAATAATAAGCTAATAAGTGTTTCTTACACCTTCTGGAACTCCCTTTTCAAGCATTAGAAGAGGGAAAAAATAGTAGGTGGACAGCAGATCTCATGGAGCTCATGTCCAAGTGATTTTTATGTGATGGTTGGTTGACTTCTAACAGGGTAGCACTCAGGTTGCAGCAGGAGCTCCCTTATTAGTGAAAAATGAGAGAGAGAGAAAAAGGGAGAGAGAGAGAGACAGAAAAAAAGACAAAGAAAGAAAGAGAAGAGAAGAGAAGAGAAGAGAAGAGAAGAGAAGAGAAGAGAAGAGAAGAGAAGAGAAGAGAAGAGAAGAGAAGAGAAGAGAAGAGAAGAGAAGAGAAGAGAAGAGAAGAGAAGAGAAGAGAAGAGAAGAGAAGAGAAGAGAGAGAAGAGAAGAGATAAAAAGGAAAGAAAGCTTATGCATGTATTTGTGACTTATTAGATGCCACAAGAGAAAACAGAAGCAGGCAGTGATTTCTGTGGTATCTGATAGGGCATAAACCGATTAAAGCTGTTCCTACAGGTAGTACATTCAAAACATCATTCCTGTGTGGATTCGCTGATGTCCAACAAGGGTGGACCTAACATTGCTGTCTTTCTTTCAACAAAATCTGCAGCTGCAGTACAGTACTGTTTTCCGGCAGCTTACAGGGGCTGCATATCTTTAAATCTACAGTCCTGTTGTCAAATGTGATTGAATTTGGCTAATGGCTTCCAGAGTTACCAGGCAGACAGACACACAGACATGCACACACATCCTGCCACACTGCATCGTCTCATGAGCCAAATTTCCATCAGAAAGGAAGCTTATGGAAAGTAACATGACCAACTCCCCCTTGATCACATCCCAGGTGTGAAACACTGGTCTGTACCCACATGGAAGACCAGATTTTGCCAGGAGCCCAGCGACAGTCAGCCCAACAGCCCTCATTTAGCCGTGCGTCATGCCATGCCAAAAGCAGCCTGTTTTCCTTTGTCACTGCTTAAGGAAGAGTTTAGAGGTGTCATTGACTTTCCCTTTTTGTTCCATCCAGCAAAGCCAGAGTGGCAAAACAAAACTGGAAGAGCACGCTACATGTGTGGTTTTTTGTTGTACCTATGGCACGGCCTGAACTTCAGAGGCCATGTTTTGGAGGCTTTCTCTGCTCTCAGGAGAAATGTAGGCACCTTGAATAGACAATTTGGATGTCACATGAACTAAACACATGTTTTTCAGTCAAATGCCAGAAGGAAGAAGAATTGAATCCTGTTCAGAATATTGGGGTTTGGGGTTTTTTTTAAGCTGAAGAGGGCCTCAAAGTCATCAAACCCTGCCACCCTTCCTCAGTTCACCTGATTCTTTTGATAGTTCCCAGGCTGTGGATATCAGCTTTTATCAGAGACAAAAGACAATCTGAATGGCAAAAAAACTATACTGGGAATAAAACCGAAGTCTATTTAAAAAAAAAAAAAAAACCCAAAAAAAAAAAAAACAAATATAATTAAAAAAAAAAAAAAAAACAAAAAAAAAAAAAAAAAACAAAAAAAACCAGGAGAAAAAACCCAACAATGCTCACTAAAATATTCCATATGCTCTTATGGAGGGTTGCCCTCGGCACACAGAGAAAGATTGTAACTAGGCACAATCTGATAAGGCAGAATGCAACTGCGAGCTACTAGGCAACCACCAAAAAAAGAGGAAGAAAAAAGACAAAATCAGCATACACACAAAAAAGAATAAGGTAGAAGACGGAGGTGAAACTGAGTTTCTGTGCATAAAATATCACTGTTCATGGAGGAGCAGATGTCAATAAAACTTTGCAGGGGTTTCCGAGTGAGGCCATGACTGAGGCTGCAGTCTGGATGGCGCACAACAATGCCTGTTGTAGTCTAGCTGGTTTTCTTTTCCTTTTCCTTGCATGGTGGAGAAACACACGCCAACCGCATAATCACAAGGCACCCTCGGCACCTTCTTCTCCCTGTCTTTGTAGGTCTCACCCCACTGTCAAGCCTTGTCATTAATAGAAGCCTTGATCCTGCAATATGAAGCACGCACAGGGTGGCTGGTTCTCACACGGAGAGCGTCTCTTCACGTGGAGAGCAGCTTGCCACCGGGGTGCCGAGGAAGGGTGTTGCACTGCAAAGGTGTCAGCCAAGGTTTGCAAACCTAGTTTTGTTCCCAAACTTACGGCTTCCCAATAAAACTCATGTATGTTAGCTCATAATTAGAATTTAAGCACTGGTGGATCTAGACCTGAGATGGTGAAGGACAATTGCTGTGTCCTAGGCGAAGACTGCTGATTAGGAATTCAATGCACTACTGCAATGAATATTAATAATAATAATAATAATAATAATTCACTAGATCTAAGCTTGCATCTCTGTTTCAAGCAGATTTCCTATTGAAATTAAGCAGGCTTCCACACATCCTGAGAAAGCGTGTCTCCTTACAAAATGGAAATGTGATCCTGCAGTCCTACCCTATGGTAGCAGTCAGGCCCAGGAACGGCGCCAAAAAGCTCAGCAAGATGAGCCTGTACAAGGGCCATTTTACATAAAGCAGGAGTAATCATGGAAACATGGCTCTCTGGATTGGAACCAAGCCCCTGAGTCACGGAGCGGGACCCCCCTGTTGTAGTTTCTGTAGAAACACAAAGCAACGTGGGAACACAGCCTCATCTGAAGAGACAAAGGGCAAAATCCCTTATTCTGGATTTTTAAGGCAAGCTCTTTCACACCAACCTGCTCTTTGGCTTTGAGCAAATCACTTTTCTTGCTTAAGTTTGTTATTTTTTTAAATTAGTACCGAAAATGGGTTTCGACACATTTTTCCTCACGGGGGTGTTGGGAAGCTGAGTTAATAAATGCTTGCCAAACGGTAGGAGATTCTCAGATGAATCTCACTTCCCCTGGATGTGTACCATGCTCATTGTGGCCGTGTCTGAACACTTACGCATGTATAATTAAGAAGGACCATGATAACAGAAAGTGCAAAGTGCTGCTCCTTTCTCACTGCATAATCATGTCTTGGAGGTGGGTGGCCCAAGAGGGAAGCATTGCATCAGGTGTGACAGAGCTTGCTGCTGAGGTATGTTCTGAGAACAGCCAGTTTTTGTCTTTCACTGAATTGGGGTTCAGTATAACCTTTAGATTTTTCACTATATGCTAATTAAACCTTCCCTGGGCACTCAGCTATTCCCTCCAGCCCCTGCTTGCTTTCTGTGCACAAACTCTCTACAAGCCTACACAGGCACCCATCAGCTTTCATTATAATTTACCTGCAAAATCCACACACTCCTGCTTTCATGTAGAAAAAAAACACTAAAAAAAGAGACTAAGATATAAAAACCATCGTGAAAGCCAGTGAAATAATCTGTTGCCTACAAATCAGGCCTGTGATGGTAGGAATTAGACCTCCCACATCACATTAGCTTGGAGGGCTCTCCCTTCCCCTTAGCCTGCAGTGGAATTCCCGTTCCTACCACCATGGTGGAAGCCAGCCCTGGCCCGGTGTCTGCATACCACCCGTCCTGTAGCTGCAGCATGTTTACTTCAGGATTAAAAAATCAGGAGTGGGGGAAATGGTTGGGAACAAATAGCAGTGTCTTTGTTGTGTGTGGTATAGGCAGGGTAGGTGGAAGAATCCCACCTTGGTCAGAGGCCAGGCTGCACGGCCTCCCCATCTATTGTGACCAAGATCTAGGTGATCTCAGGTGAGGAAACATGTTACAAAGAAGAAAAAGGCAGGCTGGGTAAGGCAGTCCAACGAGGTGGGATTAGCACATCCCTGGCCTTAAATACTCTATATGATACTGTCCCCACTTTTCTATGATAACTGCTCCACTGCCCCTAAATTCTCACAGCAACGAAGGTGCCATCATTAGTTACTATAATATATAGCTGTGACACTGTATCATCTCAATGCTACTGGTTTCATATTTTGCATTGCCAAAGATAACCCTGCACACGTGTAGACAGCTCTAGATAGTTGACATGCTTGCAAAGTGGGGATGACTCCCAGCCAAGAGGGACAATTCAAACCCGCAATGTCCTCTCAGAGATAAGGGCCTTGCATGGCCCAGTGGCCATCCCAATGTCATGAGCAGCACTGGGTTGCTCTTGCCACCTGGGTGTTATTTCCTTTTCCTCATTCATGTCACCAAGATGGTCAACCATCCCAAAGGCTCCGATCAGCACCCTCTGCCCTCATGTGCCAGCCTCCTGAAGGAAGAGAGGAAGGAGGAAAAAGACCATGAGGAGAGCCAGTGCTCCATATTCCACCATCTGCAAAAATGCAGGCTTGAAAATACTGACTCAAGTCAGAGGGTGCCAACTCACCAAAGCTTGCACCGCGCCCTCTCTTTTTGGCATACCTGAAGCAAACACCAAGGAGCCTTCAAAATGAGGGCTGTGCAGTCATTAGGACCTAAGAAATGGCTTGCAGCATTCTGCCAAACTGGGTAATGCAGCAAGAGCTTGGGGAAGGCTGGAGTCAGCAGGATGTTTTTGGAGAAGTGCAGTAGGATCTCAGATATTTGGGCATTTCACACACTGAGGCTTCCAAGGGAGTATGGCAAGGAGTAGGTGGATGGACAGAGCCACACAAACTCATTGCCTCCTGCACATTCACCCACCACAGATACAGCTTTGCAACAAAATCCTGAGGCAGGTATTCAGTGGTGAAGCTAATTAACCCCCCAAAATTCCTACTCCAAATACTCCCCTAAATATACAGCTCCTTAGACTGCACAGCATGTTTAGTACTAGCTTTCTCAACAGGATCTTCCTGAGGAAAGGAAGACAGAAAAACAGAGCAGGTGCACACAAAGGAGGATAAAAAATTCCCTTTAAGAGGTTGAATGGGGTACAGAAAAAGCCAGTGAAGGAAGAGTTTAATCAACTTGAGGCTCCCTGAGCTAAGTGGGGACCCATTTCAATCAAGAACAGGTCATGCAGAGACACAGGTTTCCATTCAGAGTCATCTAGGATTTTTCTAGGGACTGGAAGGGAATCTTGGAGAACATGCTAGAAATGGGGTTACAAGTCTACTGAGCCCTGTTGTGTTCATTAGTGCAGTACTTAGTTAATTAAGGAATTATTTTGAATAATCCCAAAGTGTGTCAACAGGATCAATACACCAAAATCAGTCAGTTTGAGTTTTCCCACTGCACAAGTTCACATCACGGGGAAGAAGACAATACACACCATGACATCCAGGAGAAAAACAGACTGACAGATCTCCTCTCCTTGGAAACTCCTGGGCAGGGAGGATATACAGAGCGTGAGCGTGTGGAAAGTCACTTACAAAATGTCAGACACACGTGTCTCATGGATGGGATGGGTCTGCAAGGACGAAGATGCCTGTTAGCTTCTTTTTCATAGCTAGTGAATTTGGTAAATATGATTATGAGGAGTCAAAATCAGTACTCATAGACCTCTTGACAAGACAAGGTTTTATAGTTCTTCCCATTGAAGATTCAAGACCTCACTCGGCCTACACTCACACTCAGAGGTCATATCTCATTGGTCTCATTGAATATTCCATAGGGTAGGAGGTCAGAGGGCTGCTAATGCCCAGTGGAAAAGCAGCAACCCCAGCGATGTATCCAGGTCCATGAAACCCTTTGATAGCTGCATATTTTTCCCTTGTGGTTTGCCAGCAAAGGAGATACCTTCTCTGTGATTCCCGGCTACGAAATGGTTGGCAGTTCTCTGACAAATCGAACTCCTTGCTTATAATTCTCCCCGTTTCAGTTATCTGAAAGCCAGGTCATTATTTTCCATAGTGGGTAATGGCTGCTTGCCCGAGGGACAACTTGTGATCTCCTGGGCTTGCCATGTAACTAATAAGTGATTGGTGGTTTAGGGATACTACGAAGTCTTGTGTTTTTCCTGGGAGACATCAGACAAGGCAAGAGAAATTATTTCTAATGGTGAGTGTATTAATCACTGGAAGAGGGGATTTTAAGAACCACTGACAAATATCAGCCTGCAAAGAGAAGAACTGAACCTGTCTTCAGACACCTCAAGGAGTGGAGGATTCACCTCCCTCACCTGTGAAATTCCTTCTCATGTTATTTTCTGCATTTTCCACTTTTTTCAGGAAAATATGATACTTCCTTTCGTTCTGCTCTCTACACATCCCTGTACCACCTCCATCTGGAGGTGTTCAGACAGCTCTCAGTAATGCTGGGAGGACCATGACCAGTATCTCCACATTCTGTGTCTTCAGCCAGCAGCAGGTCAAAGGTAGGCAGCAGAGGCAACTGCCTTCATAAATGCCCAGCTCAGCAACCTGGGGGGCTCACGTAACCTCCAGCCAGAAACACTGCAACGCTTCTGAGCCACCCAGCACCTCGTCTACAGGGACGGGTTTGCTGCGGGTTTGCCGCGCTCTCTTGCCACCTCGCCGTACATAAATCAAACATAATTAAAGACATAATCAAACGGATTCCTGAAAACAAGCCCTGACTGTAAAGTTTCGTTACAACCCCTAACACACCTGCTAGCGCTGCTATCGCCCGGCTGTGCGCTATCAAAGGTGCAATAACACGGCCGTATCCTGCAAAAGCTCCAGGGGAAAGCTTGAACAGAAAAGCCTTCATAGTCTTAAGGCAAGGAAAATATTATTGCACTTCCACAAAGCAGCTTCTCTTCCTCCAGAACAACCACCTCAGGACTTTCATCTCAGCGAGCTCTTGGCATTTATTATTTTAGAGCTTTTTCGCATCGAGAAATGATTATTTTCTTTCTTGCTCCAAGATCACTCTTTATTGTTAGTTAAATAAATAAAATTGATGGAGAAAATAGCAAATGCTTAGCAAAAGTGTGTTTCATCAAACTGGCTGATCCTGGGAATCCCAGGTATTTATTCGACATGGAAAACCTACTCAGCTGGATTTATATATGTATTATACCTACACACATAAATGCACACTTACACACACATATATTTCTCATAAGTGTGTGTACATTCATGTGATGGCTAATATCAAGTCTCTCTCTCTTTGCTGCTGAACGTGATCATGTTTCTTGAGTACAGACCTAAAGTCTGTTTCTTTCATAGGTAACAAAGAGGGAAAGTCGCAGAGACTTCCATTGATTTCATTTCCCTTGAGAAATTTAAGTTTTGTCTGCAAGAGTGGCAAGCACTTCACTGGGAAAGGAAAGGAAATGAGATCATGTTCCCATCTGCCTCACTCTGTGCTTCTCTAGCAAAACTTCTCTGACAAACTCTGGGGAGATTTATATGGATTGCAAACTCTGAAAAAAATAATGATTCTCGGTTTTGAAGGAATTTAGAACAATCCCACACACATCCATGGATATACCAACACTTCTGGAGCATGCCTTAGTGCCAGATGACTCCCTGACGCCTTTCAAATGCAAGGGCTGCGGTTTCATGGAGCAGATGAATATTTGCTTTTTATTCACCCTTTGATCAAGACCAGCTCCAGCAGGCAGTGGGTTCTGACAGCTTCCCTTTTGGATCTGACCCATTTTGGGTACTGGTTTCTGCAGTAACTATCCATGCATGCTTTAAGGCATGTTTTTGTTGCTCATCTATCTATTCACTCAACAAATTAGCACAGTCTCGTCTTATGCAAATCAGAGGTTCGATTTCCTTGTGTATGTTGAAACTCTTCCTCTGCCTTCACCAGCCAAAGCACAGCTACTGTTATTTCCCTGCTCAGATGGGTTTGCATGGCTCGCTGCAGGCTGTAGAAGTTAATACATGGGAACACAATCCAAGTAAGCTAAACATGTGCTTTACCACATACACAGAGTAAAACATGGGGACAACAAAGAGACAGGGGATGGGGGGAGAAGAGAAAGGGTCAGATTCCTTTGCTTTCAGAATGACAGAAAGCAAAACATAAATAAAGAACATAAAAACTGATAGTTGGAGACACTACAACCAATTACCCACTCTCAAATGCAAATGCAAAATGACAGCTTAACACTTGATGCCCTTAAAAAGAAATGGAGGGTACCCTTCACATGTGAGAGCAGAGTAGAGGGAAAACAACATGTCATTTCCTTTCAGTAGCACCTAGAGATCATAGAACCATATAGATTGGAAAAAAACCTTTAGAACCACCAAGTCCAACAACTGCCAATCTCACAAAACCATGTCCCTCCCTAAGTGTCACATCTACATGTGCCAAAGAGCCCATGGATCAATTTTCCAGTCAAAAAATAGAAACCTGTTTATGGTGCTCACAGAAGGCCTGGTGAGTGTAGAAATGAGGAAAAAAACTTGATGAAAACTTTGAGAAATGAGGGCAGAAGAGGGATTACAAGGAGGCAATCCCACAGCAGACAATGGACTAGATCCTATAGCCCCTAAACTCCCTCTCCAGACTCTGACCACTGAACAATAAAACCTGCTGCCCAAATGTCGTTTTCACTTGATTTCAGTAAACTCAGGCTTGACTTCCATAAAACTGTAATTGTGTCAAGGGAATTGTAATGTGTCCTTTGCCAGCACAGTTAAAACACCTTAACAGATGTTATTCTGATGACAGACGTCAAAATAAGCAGATAGATTAACTGACAGATAGACAGAAAGAGATTGAAATAAGGAAAATACATACAGGGAGAGAGTGAGAGAGATGGATAGATAGATGAGCAGGAAGAGCTGGGAATATAAAAGATTATATAGATAGATAGACAGATCTTGGCATAAAGCACTCATATCAAGGTGCAGTTGGCAGCCCTGATTTAATGCATCATTTGCTCAAAGTGCTCATCTCCCTCCCTCTAAGTAAAACGAAGTTGTTTGTTATGTGTTACAGAACAAATCTGTGTGTGGGCTCCCTTGGGGTCATAGGATTGCACGAGGTGAAGGGCCTGATCCTGCCAAGTTCCCAGCACCCTCTCTCCCCTCTGAAGCACAGGGTGAAGGGGTGATGCTCAGCATCATCACCCAAAATGCCAAATGCCCTGAGAGCCCTGACCAGTGCTGGAATGAGTGCCAGGATGAGGGGAGGAAGGAAAGAGGGTGGATCATGACTTACCCGCATCATCTCATAATCTGCCTCAAGATGTATTCAAATTATAAATAAGTAGCAAGACTCCTTCTGTCAACACATTTCAATTTAGGACTTCTGGTTTGGCAAACAGTTTCACAAGAAAGCTTCTTACAATACCCAGGACGGTGTGAACACAGAGGACTCATGGCCACTCTTCTGCATCACAGAGCACCCTTTCCAATTTCACCTGAGAAATACTTCTTGTAATTGTTTAAACTTTGAGGCTCTCAGGAGGCTGCCTACCCTTGATTTTCATTTAAAGCAACTACACTTTGTTTTTGTGCTGCATTAAACCCTAGCATAAAGGCCTTTTTGCCAATCCAAGACCATAGACTAACACAATGTTTTAACAAAGACAGCTTTATGCAAAGCTTGGAGCTGGGGAAAAGAAACAATGCAAATAAAAGACTGTAATTCTCCTATTAAATAACCTTGGTTTATTCTCCCTAACTCCTCTGCTGTTGGTCCTTATATGCTGGCTCACCTCTGCTTTAAGGCTGGTGTAAAATTTACCTTGATTTCAACGAGAACAGAAATTTTTGCAGCCTCAATAAAAACTTGACCAGGGCTGAACTAACATTAGTTCTTCACTCAGAGGGTGATTGGGTACTGGAACAGTCTCCCCAGGGAAGTGGTCATGGCCCCATGGCTGCCAGAGCCCAAGGAGTGTTTGGAAAATGTCCTCAGGCACATGGTGGGATTCTTGGGGTTGTCCTGTGCAAGGCCAGGAGTCGGATTTGATGATCCTTGTGGGTCCCTTCCAACTCAGGATGTTCTATGATGTTACAATTCTAGTTTAGGAATGAAGATTTTATTTTGCCCTCTTTGTATCCATAAGCCAGACCCACTCTCAGTCACCCACAACAAAGATTCAACCTTTACACTTAGGATGGCGAGGCTGGGGGAAGGTTTCGACTCACGGGAAAGGCCCCACCTCCAAACCTCCACACAAACAAGAGCCATCCTGAGCCCTGCAAAAGCGTGCTGGAAACCTACCCAGACCAGGCGGCCCTTTGTGGTATTTCAGCACATCCTGCTTCTTGTCCTACCTGGGAGGAGTGAAAATGAAAATATGAATATACTTTCCAAAACCTCAACATAGTTTTGCTGCAAGGGTGGGGAAGGCAAAGCTGTGGTTTTGTTTTCATTGCACATCCACAGAAATTTCAGTTGCATTTTTTTTCTTTATTTTTGCACCAGTGCCAGGTTACCCTTCGTGAAATGTCCCAGACAAGGCAACATTGTGGCTTGGAGAGTGTCATTTATCCATAGAAAAAAAATCGTAATTTCTTAGCCATAGTTACCCATGGCTGCTTTCTTGACCGCTTTATATGGACAGACAACCCCAACAGTGCTGCAGAATCACCTCTTGTGGTTTGAAGAGGAAACACTCCAAGAATTTCAGTTTTACTCCTTGCTTGGAAAAAATGATCATCCTGATATCTCCAATGGGGTCACATAAAATCCTGCATTTGTTTTACGGTAATAGCTTTTTTCCCTCGGCACTGTGTGGCAATGCTTAATTAACAAATGCTCAGACTTGAGGAAAGACACGAAAGATTGGAGATATTTGAGGTGTATCACCAAAACTATTTTCAAAGAGGTCACCAGTGGTGATTCACTTCAGAGAATTACTGCATTTTCCAGCAGCAGGGCCAAGCATAATAAATGCAGAGGAAAAAAATTACAAGAGTCAAAGCAAAGCAAAACGGGAAGTTTGAAGGTTTTCATTTGGTTTTAATGAAACAAACAACAACAGAAAAAATTGTTTGAGTCAGCTCAAAACATTTTCTTCATCTGAGAATGAAATGTTGAGTATCATTTGGAAGTCATTTAAAAGTTTTCTTTCTTATCTCTTTCTTTTAATATAAATTAGGTCAATCCTTCAAGGAAAATGCCATTTGGAAATGAAAAATGCAGAAAGCTTCAAATAGTTTTTTTCACAAAGGAAGCATTTTACCCTAAATATACCCATTTGCCTCGATTTTTAAACACTTCCCTTATTTATTTTGGTTACAAATTTCTTCAACAAATTCAAGCAGTGTTTAGTCCCTGGTAAAAATGTTCTGTTTATTAAAACATATATATTGCCCTCCACACCATAGATTAAAAGGTGTTAATTGCTTGTCACCAAAAGCTGAATTTGGTAAGTGAACATGAAACAAGACAGCGTTCCCAATCATCACCAGTGCTCTGGCAAAAATACCCAGCAAGTAACAAGCTCTGTATCAAATCAGACCAGAACCCGAGTGTGTTTTGTGGCCATTACCCTTGGGAAGGGGCTCACAGAGAGCGTGATGCAGGAATTCAGGGTCACCTCTGAGTTTGTACAGGTCTACAATAACATCTGCACACTGAAAGGCTGGTCAAGTGTCAAGAGAAGACCACCACTCATGCCCCTCACATTTTCTCTGGTGGTTCTCATAGCAATAAGGGACAGAGGAAGACACAAAGATGATTAGAGGGATGAAACTCCTCTTCTATGAGGAAAGATTTAGACCATTGAGTTTGTTCAGACTGGAGAAGAGGAGGTTGCAGGCTGACCTTATTGCAGCCTCTTGATACCTGAGGTGTCTACAAGAGCTGGAGAGGAGCTGTTTACAAGGACATGCAGTGATATGAGAAGGGGGAATGGCTTTAAATTGAGAGAGGGCAGGTTTAGATATTGGGAGGAAGAAATTCTTGATTGTGAGAATGGTGAGACCCTGGCACAGGCAGAGAGATGTTGTAATAGCCCCATCCCTGGAACTGTCCAAGGCCAGGCTGGACAGGGCTTGGAGCAACCTGGGCTAGGGGAAGGTGTCCCTGCTCATGGCAGGGAGACTGGAACTAGATGGTTTTTGAGGACCCTTCCAGCCCAAACCAATATATGAATGTTTGGAAATGTAACAAAAATATCACTTGTCCAGTGGCCCTTGGGACATTTTTCCTAATTGAAGTATCAGCTTGGTATCTGGGTATTTGCCTACTTAAAAAAGTGGTGATGGGTACAGGAGATATTGGAGTGTTGGGGGGTTTTATCTTTTTCTTGAAACCTTGGGGTCAAATCATGTCTGTTCTACTTCTGAATATATGCCATTTAAAAAAAGTTTGTTTGTTTTTTTTTTTAATAATACAAAGTGCTGTTACTCTGAATGTTCTGTACAAAGTAAAGTTTATTCTTCCTAAAGGCTTTGAAGTACTTTTGACTGAATGGCCACATGTGTGTCATGTTGGATGCTGAATATTTTGCCCCCAGGGTAAGGGGCACAACCCACGTATTTATGCATGTGCTAAAGCTCAGTAACCCTGACCACCCTATCAGCCTATCTCACTATCAGCACCTCCATCTGCCCGTATATTTTATCTCATCCTTCTCTATTTATTTATATTGCCATGATATCTGAGATCCTGCCTACACTCAGCTGCCAATGTCTCCAGCTCGTGTGCTGCACGGGAGGGGAAGGCACGAGGAGTGGGTGCAAGGCTCAGCCTGGCCAGACATAGTTGTATAACGAAAGCAGATTTGTCTCTACAAAGTGCAAAATCTGTGTGGGTTTGCTTTTTTTTTTTTCTTTTTGGCTGAGGTGTTGTTTTTCTGCAAGGTGATCGTGTGGGGAGGTGCAAAAAGGTATTCAGCTCACTTCCAAACAAGCTCAAATTCATACAAGTGGTGTCAGAGTTGGTTGGGGGTTTTTTTTCCCTCTGATATTTGTTTTTCAAGCATTCGTTCCCCAGCCGTGTTGTTTGCTCGTCTCTGAGAGTTAAATACAGGGAGGCAACCTCTAATTGTGGTTTTCCTGAGGGTGCTGAAACACATAAAACGTACACGGGCTTGAGGTCAGTGTCCTGGAAGTGTCAGCTTTCTCCCTTGGAGGAAGCCGGTGCGAGTGGTACTTCGTGAATCACTCTCCCAAGGCTGTATACCTGAGATTCTCAAATTCTGCCTGAAGGAGGGGAGAAACGTGGCTCAAATGCTATTTATCACCCCTGTCTTTCAACAGCACAAGCAGAGTCATCCAACATCTGCAGCACTGCTGAAAGGCTCCCGTCCATGTTTGCAAGGAAGGTCACACAGAGGTAACTGAGCTCTGCTGCACTTAACCATTTCTCTTGACCTGATGGGTTGTTCCCCTTTTAAATCAAACTTTGGGCACCACCTGCCTATGCTTCCAAGGGATTTATTCTTTTTTACTAGTCTTTTTAGAAATGGGAGATAAAAGGCAATGTGTGAAAAATTTTGTGGGCTCTCTTCTGGGGTTCTTGTGTCAGGAACCCCCATTATCAGGATGGCAAGAGCGCTGTTGGCAAAAATTAGAAATGTCAGCCCTGTTTTTGTTACAGAATGTTTGATTCATACTGTGTCTTACTTGTAAGACCCAGATGGCCTTACAAATGTCAGTGAGTTATGCCCCATGTCTAGTAGGTGGAGCTATTATTAGCAGCAGAACAAACATAACCAAGATATTAGATTGGGATTTACACCCCTACATTCCTGGATTATAGGAGAGCAGCTGAAGGACTTGTGAAAATACACAACTTTGGCTCATGTAGGCTGACTTCTCTTTCCCCACCAGAACCTGATGTCTTGGAAGAATCTGTTACATCACAATATTTTAGCAACCTTCCAAAAGTCTGTCCTAAAGAAGTAAAACAATGCACATTCCATGAACCTGCCAATAGACCTACACTTCAGGATGAGGTCTCTGAAACCATTTGAGACTGATTCCCTGTATTAAAAAGAGAAGAGAAAGAGAAGAGAAGAGAAGAGAAGAGAAGAGAAGAGAAGAGAAGAGAAGAGAAGAGAAGAGAAGAGAAGAGAAGAGAAGAGAAGAGAAGAGAAGAGAAGAGAAGAGAAGAGAAGAGAAGAGAAGAGAAGAGAAGAGAAGAGAAGAGAAGAGAAGAGAAGAGAAGAGAAGAGAAGAGAAGAGAAGAGAAGAGAAGAGAAGAGAAGAGAAGAGAAGAGAAGAGAAGAGAAGAGAAGAGAAGAGAAGAGAAGAGAAGAGAAGAGAAGAGAAGAGAAGAGAAGAGAAGAGAAGAGAAGAGAAGAGAAGAGAAGAGAAGAGAAGAGAAGAGAAGAGAAGAGAAGAGAAGAGAAGAGAAGAGAAGAGAAGAGAAGAGAAGAGAAGAGAAGAGAAGAGAAGAGAAGAGAAGAGAAGAGAAGAGAAGAGAAGAGAAGAGAAGAGAAGAGAAGAGAAGAGAAGAGAAGAGAAGAGAAGAGAAGAGAAGAGAAGAGAAGAGAAGAGAAGAGAAGAGAAGAGAAGAGAAGAGAAGAGAAGAGAAGAGAAGAGAAGAGAAGAGAAGAGAAGAGAAGAGAAGAGAAGAGAAGAGAAGAGAGAGAAAAGAGAAAAGAAAAAAGAAAAGAAAAGAAAAGAAAAGAAAAGAAAAGAAAAGAAAAGAAAAGAAAAGAAAAGAAGAAAGAAAAGAAAAGAAAAGAGAGAAGACTCTTCTGTCCTCTACATCTTAGTGCTCTTCTGGTAAAATGGCCTTAGAAATCTTCATGCCAAAAATCCAGTGTGAAGTGGTACAATTACTTGACAGCCGAATTGATAACTATGCAGTTTAAAGCCTTTAGATTTCTATGCCCACCCAAGATCACTATGTGTACGCACATACGCTTTTTGCATGGCGCCATCATTGCTGTTCATGGTTCTGCCTGGACAGAAATGTGTGGGCTTATTCATGGGTACATTCAATATGTCAGTCATAGATAAAATAAAGCTTTTCTTACACTGGATATCTCTGTATGGTGTGTAAAGAGCAGTAAAATGTCACAATCCCTGTTAATGATGGAATTTCTGAAGTCAGGCTGTGTTGGCCTAGTTAGATTATTGATCACAAAGAGAGCAGATTAAGTCCAAGAATAATCTGGGAGTGGACAAAAATTACCCTTTGCTAGAAATATCCCTCCTGTTGGAGGCATTCCATTTAGAAACTGAATACAAAACATTAAACAGGGTTAACATTAATTTTTCATTTTGTGCTGAATTATTTTTAAATGCATTATAGGTCAAGACAAAATATTTTGTTCAATTTGATCCTAAAATTTTCATATTAATTTGCCCTATTAATATATCTTTTTGGTTGGTTGGTTGTTTTTTAAAAGTAAGTCCATTTTTTATGCAGAGTGCTTTTACAAAATGAAATATCAAAACTTTTTGCTTTTTAAGCATGAAAGCAAATACAGTTCCAAAAGAGAAACCTTTTGAAAATGTAGAAATTATATATTTGGGGATTAATTTCCCGACAGCTTTTTTCTGTCACCTTCAAGCTCAGTTTTGAAATGAGTCTCCATCCTTTTCACATATTTTTTTTAGTAAAATTAACTTGAAAACAAAACCCAGCTTCAGGGAGACTGCAAACTTATTCAATTCACTGGGAACTTAGCTCCTGTGAGAAGAACCCAATGCAGTGCCACAATCTAACGCTGTCTTTAGTAGCCAAAATTATTTTTCACATTATCAATCTCTAGCTTCTTTAAGATTGACGACTGAAACAACCACTGATTTTTTTTTTTTTTTGCACACCCATGCTTTGTGTGTTGGCATGGTTGCAGATTTAGAAGAGCTATCAGGATTTTAATCTCAGAAAACAATATTTCTCAGACAGAGCATCACCTTGTTCCTGCCATGGCAAAGTGCTGTAATAGTAGGTTTATTGTAAAGAGGATTTTGGCATTTCTGAGGTCACTGATTGCAGTTGGATGGGGTTGGTACTATTATGGCAGCAACTTTACTCTTTTCTTTTAGCTTTGAATCTTTTAACCTCAGAAGTGTATTGTTATTCTTGCATAATGAAGGAGATACAATACTTTGCATCTCAAATGCTTTCATAATGTTTGATGACATGACGTTAATTAGCTTCATTTTCCAGATGTACAGAAAGATGAGAAACTAATAATTTACAGAAATAGGCATTGGAGCGTAAAGCTCTCTGCCACCGTCCCACATAATGTCAAAGCTAACGCGGGCAAGGAAAAATAAATATAGTTATTTACAGGCCACTTCATAAATTTGTGTCTACGTGACCAGAATTTTGCAACAGGTTAAATACTGAACCTAAATACAAGCTGAAATAGGCCTCAGTAGTCCTGACTTGATTTTAGAGCTTTAACAATGCTTTGCCAGTGAAATAACATCCCCTTAAGATGTGTGAAGCATTAATTCTATGTAGCCAAGAATCAAAGTATTTATGTGTTTGTTTATTTACCTATACAATGGCATTTCAAGCTTCTTTAACATCATTGCTGTCTGGGTGCCCTCCAAATACATGCTCAGATGCTAGATAAGATAAATATTAAAATTGTTTGTGTCTATAATTACTGCTGCTGCTGCCAGAAGCCCTTTTGATACCAAAAAGAAAACCTGATTAATGCAGATTAGTTGATCGTAATAAACATTTTAAAAGAATCACTGCAGCACTGAGCACAGTTTTAACATAAAAACAAAGATACATAGATCTGAAAAGGTTTGGGCCTCAGAGACTTTACTTGGATGCCATTTTGGGTGGAAGTGTTTAGGAGAGGAGCAATAGGAGTCTCCCTCCTAATCTACCTGCTGTATTCCTTGGAAAATCCCTTGCAGTTAAATAGTGCACGACCACTTCCAAACTAACCAGAAAATCTTCTGTGGGAAGGTCAAAAGCCAGCGAAGTCATCCTTTCTTTTCATGAGGTCAGTTCTGGCTGGGACATATCTCTCTCATTTCCAGATACTGGCAAAGCCCACACCTTCAGTGGAGCTACTCCGTGAAAAGAAATGGGCCTTTCCAGGATGTGGATAGCATCCTAAAAAGGCTGTCTAAAATATGTGTAAGATTTAAACTTTAGAAGTGCCTTTTTCTCTCCACTTACTGTCAAGAAGCTCCAGACAACTACTGGTAAGTAAACCTCATACTTGTAGCCTGGGAAAACCTTAAGCCTGCATACACATATTTGATTAGATATACCTGAAAAGGTCATGTCTCCAGCTGGACATTTAGCCTGGTCTAAGAACTTCATACCAAGCCTGAGGAGGTAGACAAACAAGGAAAATTGTCCAGGCAACATAGCAAGAACAGTCAGAAATTTGTTGCAAGAGACCTCAGGAGGAAACCTTGGTTATTTTCAGTGTCCCCAGTGAGTCACTGGCCAGCTCCCACGAGCACCCATGCAGGTTTTGGGGATCAGAGGATTCTAAATACAAGCCTTTTCTCAAAACCAGGAATATTGTCACTGGATACTCACTGCAAAGATAGTTTGAACAGAAATGTTGCTCCTATTTCATGCAGCTCAACTAACGGGTATAATTCAGACATAACTCCCTGAATTAATTCCAGCCTTAGTCTCACAGCTCTGACACCACCAAAATCAACTACACTGAGCACAGAGATAGGCTTCTCCTGACTACTTAAAATTTTAAAGGACCAGCCCAAATGATGACTCCCGTCCAGGTACAATTCCACCTTCCTTAGGTATAAAGGAGGAAAAAATATACCAGGATGCTGGCATTAAAAAAAAAGCAGTGACAGAGAGGGATCAGACGACTCTTTTCCATCTGTTTTTTCATTGCCTGAGGCACATGGGCTGTGAACATTTGGAAGGAAGTCTGCCACCTTCATAACTATCTCTCACTGAATGTCAACTGAGTGTGGTCAAGATTACATCCCAGGCTTGAATCTCCTCCTGGGAGTTTCTTTTTGAAAAGCCTCACAGTCCGGGGCAGGCAATGGCATCTATTGATCACCTGTGACAGGTTGTCTGTTCCTTTGAGGACCAAGAATGGCTGACAGCCCAGGAAATCCAACCCTCACTCAGGGCTCTGCCAAAGCTGACAAATGAGGCAGGAGGCTTTCCATCAACACCTCAAGGGAGAGGAGAGAGGCTTTTCAGACGAGACCTTTTCCATGTGACGAGGATTTTAGTTGATTCATATTTCTGAATCAACTGCTGAATCAACAGAATCTCTCCTGCTGCACTTACTGTTTCAAGGTGCATTGCTGGACACAAGCAGCAAATCTAGCAAAGACTAGAGGCCTTAAGATGGATTATACGAGACAGGAGAATGGACTCAGAAATTAAGAAGTAGACTCTTTAGTGAAGGATATTTTGAAATGAGAGCATGCATTTTTATTCACAGGAAAAGTTTTGGTTTGGTTTAGCAGAAGGGATGCAGAATATATTATTTTGAGGGTCAATCTGATAGATTATGCTTGTGGGGGCTCACCCCATCACCTGATATATTGCAATATGCTAGAGCTCGTGTAGACTTGTGTGAGTTTCTCACACTGCTCCTAATCCCATACTGCAGGAACACAAATGTCTCTGTACCCATAAACTGTGGAGAGGGCACATCCCCCATCTAGGTAATGTAATCTACCCCTGTTCCTAAGCCATAGTCAGACACCAAACTGAAAAATTGTCAAAGATTATGTTTAAAATACATTACAAAACTCTCTAAAAGCACCTGGAAATCTTTCTGATTATCCTGCAACAGTAGGTATATGTTTATATGGATTGATCTTGGCCAAAGTACTTATCACAATCAATACACATCTATAGGCATGATAGATGTTTTCCCTTCCATGTCACTGGGATGTCAATGACTACAGACTTCCACTGCCTTAAAGGAAAAACGGCTCGTGTTTCTAACCCAGGAGATTTACGGTGGAGAAGAGAGAAAATCTGGTTATCTAATAGCCTGAAGGGAGAATTCAGTAGTTCCTGAGAGTGAGCAGAGAGTGAGACCTGGCAACTGATTTTAACAACACTGCGATGATGGCCTGGTCACCAAAGTTTGAAGACAGATTTGATTTGGAGAGGTATTCAGTCCACATGCACAGTGAAGATGCATGACATCATGTCAGAGAGGTGGATCAAGTAGACCAGAGGGAATGGAAAGAAAATTCAGTGAAAGCACGGGATTTCCTCATCTCTCCAAACATCACAAATCATGTCCGAGCTGCTTCGTCACTCTGTGCTGATCTGTCATACTCCAGTAAAACAAGCACTTAAATGCTTGACTATCCTGAGGTCTTCAAGAATGCAGGAAGTTTGAAAAGCTTGTTGCCTTCTACCTCTCTTCTGTCTCAAATCTTAAAAAAAAAAAAAAAAAAAGAAGTCTTCCTGAGACCAACTCCTTCCACTCAGACAGGTCAGGAACAGTTTGGGCAGATTTCCTCTGCACCACAGGCAAGTGAAATCTGAGACCCACTGAGAAAGCCAGAAGCCAAGGAAGACCTGGGTGTTGTCCACTCCAAGGGCAAGAGCTGAGAGACTGAAACAGCAACTCAGAGCAGAGATACAGAATTTGCTGCTGAAGGTTTTTGTGATAAAACTTCCAGTCAATTTTCCAATGAAGGGATAAGGAGAGACGTCCCCACCAGAGCCTGCAGGCCAGTTTTACATCTCTTGATGCAAAAGGACAACTTTGTAGAACAAAAAACAACCATTCCTATAGGACATCCATGAAATACCCATGCAGAGACAACAGGGACAAATATACGTCATCAAATCCATAGGATTTCACCTTCCTCTCCCATGACCCCTTTGGAAAAGGTCTCCTAAATACAAATAAGGTTAGCAGGAGCAGATGGAAGCATAACTCTTTTTGGATGTCCAGGATTTTATAGAAAAGCCACCCTACGGAAATTAATAGACAAGAATATCCCTGTTATGTCCATGCATCCAGTACACAGAATAAAAATCCTTATAGAAAGGTTATCAGTGTCTGACAAACTTAATCGGGTTTTTATAAAGGAAAACATCCTGCCTGCTATTAATGGAAAGACCCTGGGTGACTGTTCAGAAATCCATCATATGTTTGGTCCCTCCTTCCTCATTTTTGGCTTTCCCATGGGTCTTATTCAATTCCTACTTGAGGATCCTCCTTTCTCTGGGCTCAGCATAATTTTATATTCTCCTCCACTTCCTGTCCCATACTGACACTTCAAAAAAAGTCCATTATAAAGCAGCTGCAATCAAGAATAACAGTTCAGGACCTGTGTCTATTCATTGCTGTTTCCTCAGAGTCCCTAAATATAGTTTAAAATTTATCACAGAATCTATAAATCTGCTCTGCAGGAAGTAAATTCATCAGCCATCATTTCTGCATGCATGGAGAAGAGGGATGACCTTCTGCAACTGGCTTGAGGTTTTGCAAGGGAGGCAACTTCACCTCTTGCAGAGAGGGATCCTCTGCCCTCCCTGGCCACAGGCAGTCTTGGGATGTTGGGAAACAAACCAAAAGTGTCAGAAACAAGTCATTGACACCCTTCTCCATTCACAGCAGTCCATACTGCTTTCTTCTGACTTCTTAATTTTTCACAGTGGTTGCAGCTGAGAGTAGGTCTTCTATGACTGGTGAATCTCAGGGAAGAGTGTAATTAAAAGCAGAACTGGAGCTGAAGGATTGTATTCTGACTTGGAATAAAAAAATCCAAGTCTGCAGACAGCAGTGCTACCTGCAGCTATGGGACCACCCCGAGTTACACACTGGGTGATTTGTGGCTTAGCAGGAAAAGAGTTATCCAGTCAAGAAATGTGAGAAGGTTAATGTGATTCTAACACACAAACAGTGAAATAAACAGTTGTACTGTAATATTGCAGTGTAATAATAATTGGGAATTAAAATGGTCATGGACTAAGTCTAAATACACATGCTGATGGTTCACTAATTATCCACGTTAATGTGAACACCAGCAGTTTCAAGCAAACTTTCCCTGAGTGTTTCAGTCACTTCTGTCTTCCCAGAGGACAGGTTTTCATTAATTATTTCAGTGCCTCTGGAGTCGACAGTAACCCAGAGTGGAAATGTAAAAGGACAGGTTAAATAACCAGGTGTTTTGTACCGTGAGAGAAAAAAAATGAGTTGAGCTTCAGGTCAAAGCCTTAATTTAAACTTATAACAAGGGAAATATACTTCTAAGACAGAGGGATCCAACATCCACACGGGAGTCTGCATAGCCTGAGGGCTGTGTGAAACAGGTATAAATTTGCTGTACATTCGTGTTGTGCCTTGGTTTCTGTGGAGCTGTAGCTTAGATATGCACACAGGCACACACAGAACCTGCAAAGACAGACAGGTGACACAGGGGCACAGACACACCTATGCACAGGCACAACACACGTTCATTTCCTTTGTGACAACGTATGGAGTCCATACCACCCATAAGCACCCACCTGCACCTGTACATGTGCATTTCCACAGATGAATGCAACCAAAAATTACATTTAAAAAAAACAGTGTGAAGATTAAAAAAATCAGCCACAAAAATGTTAGGAAACACCAGACTGGATTATTCACCCTCCCTCCACCTCTATTGTTCCTTCTACGTATAACAATCACACTTTTTTTATCCTTTACCTCTTTCAGGGCACAGGGAGGACATTGCCCTTCCTAAGTCAGGGACCTGTATTTTGCTGACTCCTCCCTCCTGCTTTCCTGCAGATCTTTTGAAGCTGATGTGTTTTCCATGGTGCTCATCAACCTGCATCCAAACTCTGCACAAGTCATGGATTTATCTTCACAACACGTCTTCTCCCCAGATTTAGGGGTGTGAGCAAGTGGAAGAAATGAAGCACTGGATTTTTCAGTTCAGGTTGAGATAAACATTGTATTTTTAAAGAATTTTATATTCTGAAGGGCAAATACAGGCATGAGACTCTGGTTTTAGATGCCACTGAGAGTTCTGCACCCACAAAGCAGAGTTCAGGGTGTGAAATTTGGCATCTTAATGATGATCATACATTTAGTACCTGTTTCCATGAGACAAGATTGGGTTGAGTGTTCCAATGACATATAGAACCTCTATGAAAAGAAGTAGAACATTTTTAAAGGCTTAGTTTAGAGGGGTTTTTTCCATAAGAACTTCTTGTGGTTTGTTATCCCACACACCTCCTAAGCTTTACAAAAAAAAAAAACATTGTCCCTTCATCACCCAACCTGATTCTTCCCCAGATTAAAACCAGTCTTGAGTGAACCGAGAGTCTCAGTGACCAAAAAGGAGTATGAGAACATGTGGTCTGTGACTCTATGGACTTCAGAAATACAAGTGATTCTGGAGGGGAAAACTACCCATACTGAGGACTCAAAGACCATATTTTGAGGGGTAACTTCAGTGTAGTTTTATTCTGGCCCTGAGGCCTGTGTTCCCATGAGAGCAGCAGATGGAGGTCCAAGGAAACCATGCTGCATGAGCCAAGACAAAAGCTCATCACTCCAAGATGGAACTACCACCTTGGAGGAAAACACTTCAAAAACACTTTGCTAATCTGAACCTAAATGTAGGTCTAGATGCATACTAAGTCAACCCATAATTCAAAAGCACCGGATAAAAATTAGAAATTTGCAGGTTGTGTTAATTGCAACATTTCTATTTTCTTCAACCTCAAAGCACTAAGGTTGGCAATCTTAAAAATATCCCTTGGATATCACAACATCTGTGTGTACATGTGTAGCACTATGGGAACAGCAGAGCTAAAAAATTAACTGAGATCCTAGAATATCCTGAGTTGGAGAGGACCCACAAGAATCATTGAGCCCAGCTCCTGGCTCTGCACAGGACAGCACCAAGAGTCACACCGTGTGCCTTGAGAGCATTGTCTGAACACTCCTTGAGCTCTGTCAGGGTTGGTGCTGTGACCACTGCCCTGGGAAGCCTGTTCTAGTGCCCAAACACAATCTGAGTGAAGAACTTCTAGTATCCTACCTAAACCTGCGCTAACTCAACTTCAGGCCATTCCCTCGGGTGGTGTCACTGGTCACCAGAGAGGAGAGATCAGTTCCTGCCACTGCACATCCCCCTGAGGTGAGGAAGCTGTAGATTGTTATGAGGTCTCAGTCTCCTCTTCTGTAGGTTGGATAAATCAAGGTGATAAGGTTGAAAATAATACATAGGATGTCTTAATCAAAGTCTTATTGCATTACTCATTAGGAGTCTTTCCACTGATGTCAATGGAGTTTTGCTTGGAGTAAAATGTAGCTGCAACCGACACATCAGCACAGCAGCTATTACTCACTCAAATTCCCAAAAGGAATTTTGCCTGCAAAAAGACCACAAGATTTGACCCCACTAATGACTTCCATGGTGTTTTCTGCACAATATGGATTACCAAGTGGAGCCATGAGTCAGAGGGTTTTCCTTCTCTAACCCGCCCATCATCAGCACTTCCCTGAAATTTCAGCAATGAGGAAAGGCAGAGTGGCCATTCCCAAGGTGTTTACCCAAGAGCAACAGTTTTCAGCCTTTTCTATAAACCAGATTTTACTCCTTTAAGGGGAGGAAAGAAGGAATAAAACCCCACCTAGGCAAACAAATAAAACAAAGCAAACACAAAACATAAGCACAAACACACAAACAAAACACTTCGAGGCATTAAAATTTTGAAATATTTGCTCAAAGAGAATAAAATTTTGAAAAATAAAATTAACTGAGAAATTGGTAGAACACTAATGTTAATTTAGTATCCTATGCAGTAGTTGGAGGCATGTGATCTTAAGGATTCCGTTCATCCTCCTCCTGACACTGAAATACAAGATAATTGATGTAAGAATTCTCTAGACAAAATGTATATATTTCCTAGAGTATATGCAGACAGAGTGTCTCCATTTGTGTCCTTTCCAGGATGCTCATTCTCTGGGCTGGCCCCAATTCTGCTTCTTCTCACTCAATGCCCCTAAGACCTGTGAATCAACATCAGAAGGAAACTGCAAGAAGGTGTTTCCACTTTGGAGGAAAAAAGTTAGAGAGAGAAACTCAGGACCCAGTTCCAACTAAAGAAAATGGAAAAAAAACCACAATAATTGCCAACTGCAAAGTTCTGCCGTGCAAATCCTCCTCTAATTTTTGCCATTGCTGAGGTCCTGGAATCAATATTTTAGTCCAACCACAATTTGTTGATGAGAGAAAGGAGGGAAAGGTTGCAGCATCACGAATTAAAAAATAATAATCTCTCAAGCTTAATATCAGCAAAGATGATTATTTCCTTTGATTTGTCAGGCTAATTGAAAATAGCTTTATAGTTCACAGATGATTAATTAGGAGCCAACAAGATCTCCATTTGCATCTCGGTAATTCTTCACTGTTTTATTTCGACATTTAGTCTTTATGCTTAAAATATTCATTGAAAAAGCAGAAAGGTGATTAACATAAGATTTTAAATGTGTACCATTTGTTATGACTTTTCTTTTTTACACATTTTTGTCAACAGAGAAGGAAGAAAAGAATATACAACATTAAAAAACAATTACTGCCTGTTCCACTTCCATCTGCCAAATCTTCCTTTATGGTAGATATAGTTTAACTAGGTTCATTTTGAAACAGGGGAGAAAGAGCCCAAATAAAGGTCAGTCCTCTGCCCCTCCTCCCTCATTCCCAAATCACCAACTATTTGACCTCTGCATAATCATCCTGAAAGTTTTGAAGTGGTTTTTTTCTTACATGAGACACCCTTGCCCATGTGAATCATCCTGCAGCAGCAGATTAGACCATGCCACTGTCACCCGTCCCTCCAGAGATCACTCAAGAGAAGGTGGGTTCAAACAGATGTGACAGATATGATATTTTTCCATCCACCTGGCACTGAAAGGCAGGAGCACACATATTTCTGGGTCAAATATTTCACTCAGCATTAGAAAAAGCAAAAATAATTTGCAGGTCATGTCTGTTGAGGATTTTACATTTAGGGGTTGTATTTTTGTTTGAGATTTTTTTAAGCATTTTCTCACAGCCTTGGCAACCTCTGTCTTATCACACTGCACTTAAATCTCCAGCAAATGGAGTGGTTTGATAAGAAGTTTAACCCTTCATTTGGAAGGTGAATTCCCAACCCCTATGAGAGCATAAAGAAGCTGGATGAGTAAATTCGGAAAACTAAAAGAAAGATGAATTCTTAAGGATTACACCACCAGAAATCAAATTACAAGAGCCAAACTCTGCTGTTATCAATAGTAATATTAATTAAAATTGCACTTTTTCAAAGAAAGCTCTTGTAGGATGGGGCTGGCTAACGGCCTTTGAATTTTTGTGAATTTACCTCTATAATCAAATCCAGCCTTTCATAAAGGGTTCTGCCCATCCCTCCAAGCACAAGGACAGATCTGGTCCATCCTGATTTCACATCAAGATCTCAACTGTAGTTTGTTTGATCTATCACTGAGCACCCAATGAGACAGAGCAGAATGTGCTTTTCCAGCTCCTGTCTAAAACCTTTCCTTTTTTTCAAAAAGCAGGCAGGATCAGAAGGACCCTACTGTACCTTTGCACTTATCCCAGTCCCGAATTGTCCTCAGCACCAGTTTGGCCACAGTTGCCTGAGACCCAAAGGGACCCATCCCACACGGGAGCCCGAAATCACGCAGGGGCAGCGGCTGGGCTGCGACTCGAGGGACAGGGAGCACACACCGGACAGTGGGGTTACACTAACATGCAGTCCATTTATTTTTGAGGGTTTTTTTTCCTTTGTTCCGTGATTTATCTTTTTTTTCATCAAGCCACTGCAAACATTGCTTTGGCCGTCAGCATAAGCGCAGAGACACACATTCCCGTACCCGTGGTAACTATGCAATAAATACCATCCAAACAAATGTTAAGCAAAATTAATAAAGAAAAATATTCCTTTTCCCACCCCCAAGCACAAAACACTGTTAAGTCAACAGAATTTAATCTAGTTTATTCTCCAAAAAAAAAAAAAAGGAGGAAAAAATATGAAAAAAAAAAAACAAAAAAGCAGGTCTTATCACTAGCAGTAAATAAATTTGTACAACCATTCAGTCTGTATAATAGGATGAAATAAATCTACATCTTTCTTATTTTGGTGCGTTGAATTATACATACAAACAACAATTACAGGAACTTGTTCACAATGCGTATAGACCTGGAGAATGGCTATCTGAAACCCCCTTGTTGGCAATGTCCGCATGTTAACACTGATTGCCTGACACCATTGGTACTTCCTATGTAAAAGGCCCGTGGCCCAAAATGAATGATCTCCCTACAGGTTTTATTTATTTAGTTATTTAATTAGTTCATTAGTTAGTTAGTTAATGCATCATCAAAACCGTTCTAGCCAGCCCCCTCCCCCTCCCCGGAAACAAACAAAAAGAAACCGAAAAAAAACCAACCAAAAAAAAAAAAATCAAAAATAAAATAAAAGGAGAAGACATGACTGGCAGTTGGTCCATTTGTTCGTAAGACCGCGTTTCCTCTTGGTCTGCATTGTTTGTTTTTCCGGTTTTTAAATTGTCCTCCCATCTTCTTTTTTTTTTTCTTTTCCTTTAAAAAAAATTCTCTCGGAGTCCTTCATGCCTTTTTCTTTACAGCTCCTCAGATGCAATAAAGTCTTCCTCAAATGTACAGTATTTCTTACAATATAAGTTATATGCAATGTTCAGCGTTTTTTATTTTATTTTATTTTATTTTTTCACAGCACTAGAGATCCTGTCCAATAGGGAATGCAAGTTCTGAATGGCTTATTCACAAATGGTATCCAGATTCAGTGGGTAAGAATACATAGACGCCATAGTGAGTTCCTTTAAAAAGTGGCAAACATCACTTTTTTAAAACTTTTTTTTTACTTTTTTCTCTTTTTTTCTTTTTTTTTCCTTTTTTGTGTTTTTTGTAGGTTTTTTTTCTGTGTTTTTAATTTTTTTTTCTCTCTCTCTCTCTTACGCCTTCAAATAACTTTTTTTTTTTTTCACTTTTTTAATTCTTTTTTTTTTACCCCCTCCCATTTGATTCGGGACTTCAGACCCATAACCACACGCCTGCAAAAATGCAAGTAGTATATAAAGTAAATCTCATTTTGAGACCGTAAGCATTCAGCAGGGGAGTCTCTTGCTAACCCATGGCAGTGACCATGCTGGAAGGGTGGTGAGGTCCGAAGGAGAGGCTGGATGGAGGATGCATCGGTGTCGGTGTGGTCAGCATGTGGCTGGAGTGACTGAAAGGTGAAATGTGGCTGATGGAGGACATGTGTCTGGAGAGGGCGGCGGGGTTAAAGGAGCTGCTCTTGGGAAAGTCTTCGAGGTTGTCATGGACCTTTTTGCACTTTTTGGATTTGCTAGACATTTTTCGGTTTCTGGTCTGAATTCCTTCTTTCTTCATAGTCAGGGGTCTGTTAATCTAAACAAAAATCAATTATTTTTTTGTGCTTCCATCCCTCCTCCCCAAATAACCATGGGATCCGTGTACCCCATGCCCCAGCCCAGCAGGACCAGCCGGTCACAGCCCCCCTCCTCCCCTGCACACACCATGTGCCATGGCTACCCAACCCCTCCATTTTCATCCCAAAATTCAGATCCCTCCAGGAAATCCCAAGTTCAGTTGAAATTTCTGAAGACAAGACAACAGAAAATTGCTGGCAGAGCCACACAGGAGCAAAACATACCCGAATAATTCATAGCAGCTGAAAAATTTCAGCTATCTGCACATTAGGTAATTGCACCGTGTTTAGGTATGAAACCAATCATTACCTCCTGGAAATATTCCCCACAGACACCGTCTCACCCTGAGGCTTCCTGTCTGATCTAAAACCATTAGCAGCAAGAACTGCTGGGATTTCAATGCTACAAGGGGTCTCAAGCTTTCACAGCTCCATTAAGAAGCTGGGCAACTCTTCACAAAAGGGACAAGCATTTATCTTATTTTTCTTCTTTCCAAAGATTTTGCTCTGATCACCCTTTCTGGTTTACTTGGTTGATCTGATTTTATTTTTAAAGCCTTCCAGGTTTTTATAGGGAGGGTGAAACAGGTGTCTATGCTGCCCAGCAAAGCATTTTCTACATGCATACAAACGTATCTGTAGGAAAACTAAACATTAAATTCTCCTCCTGAATCTACACAGCAGAAATTATCATCCATGGGGTAGGAAATGGTAGCAAAAAGTCTATTGGACCTCCTGTAAGAAACTCTTATTACTCTTATTACTTGAGGCTGTCCTGTGCAGGGCCAGAAGCTGGACTTTGATGATTCTAGTGGTTCTCTTCCAACTCAGGATATTCCATGGTTCTGTCATTCTATACTGCATACAGAGCCAGCATCACAACATAGACTAGCACAGGTGACACGAAACCCCCACAAACCACATTTGGGAAGGGATTTATGCCTCCAATGTCCCTAAACAGCCTTAAAAATATGGACTTCAGAATGTACATGGGTCTTGCTCTGGCTCCTCTGCAGATTTCACCTATAGCAGAAGGCAGCAAATCACCCTGAGACTGAACTATTTTTTATAATAAATGTGAGTACATGATGGTGCTAGTGGACATTCTACAAGAGGGAGAAAAAATGGATCCCCAGGCTCCACCAGGATCTACTGGGAAGGACAATGAAAAGATGTCCCTGCAAGGATCCTGAGAAGTTCTTTGTCCATAAGACCTTAAATCAGCACAAAGAACAAAGCATTTTCTTATTCCAGATCACGGAAAAGTTTCACTTGTTGATCCTCAGCCCCTTCCTGGGCCCTTTCCCCACAGCATGGGAATTATTCTCTCCCCAGCGAGGCTGGGATAAAATACTTCCCTGTTACATGCAAAGATGGAAGTATGAGGAGAGGAAGGACCAGGCTCATCTCTGATTTAGGCATCCCAAAGTTTGTCATCCCAGTCCGAATTTGTGACCCCAGGCTCTTTTTACCAGAAGTAACAGGAGCCTTCACCTCACCTAAAAATGGGTGAATAAAAGGCTGATTCCTCTGCCTCTGGATAAAGGGAGCTGGAGGGAGCAGTCCTGCTTGCCAGCAGCTAAGTATAGGATGAAAGAATCTGCCCATGAGCAGCCCAACAACATCCCTGGGGCAGCAACAAGCAAAACTTCAAATGCCATGGGCTCCAAGCACAACATAACCCATCTCCCTGGATTTCTGTCCTCACTGAGGGAATGAGGATGCACACACAAGGATGGCCCTTTGCTCCAGATCCATGACTGCGATGGGAAAGCTTTGCCTGGCCTGTTTTAAGTTTTTAACAGGGATGTGTTGCCCAGGTTCAAAGCCAGGAAGAAGTCTCAAGTGAGCCCCACCAGGTAACGATGTTAGGGGAGACTAGAAAGCGTCAATCCCTGATGAATCCAGCTCAGATTCAGGGACACACACACAGCCCCAGCCCCAGCAGCTTCTAATGAGGATCTGTATCACCACACAAAGGCTCAGGAGCAGCCAGAACCAATTTCCAGCTGAAGCAGCAAAGGGTCAAGCTTGGGAGCTGGTCGTGGTAAAGAGACATAAACCTGGTGCTGACTGGGGCTGTGCTGGATCTTGGGATAAGCACAGGGTCCTGACCTTTGCTTGGTGTCGTGTCCCACAGGACAGTGAACACTTCCCCAAAGCAACATCTCTCCCGTTTCACTCAATCACTAACAACAAGCTGGCCTAAGCCATGATTTGATGTGAAACTCAAATGGGAACACCAGCTCTATGTGGTGACAAAGCCACGGCCAGCCCCACAACTGGGGTCAGAGCTGCCATCCAAGCTGCTGGCTGGCCACATCATCCCTGTGTATGTGGTTTCACACTTCAAGCAGGTAACTAACCCAAGAGCCAAACAGATAAGGACTCAGATAAATGTCAGGAACCAGCACAGTCAAAGCAGCAAGCTGGAAATTTTTTCCAGTGACTTCAAAGAGCAGTCACAGCAGGGTTAAAGTGGTCCCCAAAACATCAAAGCCAAGGACCCATCTCTGTTTCTGGGGTAGAGAAATGAAAGACCCGGAGGGAAGACCTTCTCCGTGAAAATTCATTCTGATAAAAATGACAAACACATGCTAAATTAAAATTAAACCAGCCCAATGCATGTATATGAAATTCATTAATTTCAGATGGAGCCAATTAATTATGGGCAGGAATTATGCTCTTTGTTTTATCATATGCAAAATACTGACTGCTCTGCTCTCGGGACACATAGCCCTGCTTTTGGGTATTGTGAAAAGGGGCCTTTTCTGATGAATTTTACCAAAAAACAATGGCAAATCACTCACTTGTATGGGCACAGGCCAGCCTGCTGTGCACCTCCAGCAAGGTACACTCCCACCCAGCCCTGAAGTGTGCGAAGGCTCATCCCCCTTTCTAAGGACTAAAATAACAAGGATGAGAACCTCATACTCAACAGATCAAATCCAGGGGATAGTCTCAACCATTATAGGTCTGATCTTGCTCTGACTGAAGACAATGGGATTTTGCCGTTGACCTCAATAAGGTCCTGTCACTGAGGCGGATTTATGCTTCAGACATAGTCATTACAATGTTGGGTTAATCTTCCAGGCTGGCTGTATCTTAGAAAGCACTCTGGGATGCCACGGGATGAAAGGCACCGTATCAATGTGAAATATTAGTCATTGTTAATACTGGTGTTAATGGAGCCGGCTCTTGTTGAAGTCAGTGGGAGGAATGCCAACAGCTTCACTAAATGCACCCCAAGACTATTATGATTATTGCTTGCATCCTACTGACAAATGGGTTTGCTTAAGCTGTGGGAATCAACAGTAAAACAAACTGATATAGCTCCATGAAAAAATTAACACTGTGAAAAAAAAAATTACCCTTTTCACTGAAATCGTTCCCGGTGTGGACATAAAATCTGGGTAAGTTTCAACTGCGCATCAATCCATTAAAATATCCTAATAATGTTAAGGTCCCAGAAAATTTCATTAAACCCAAAGAAAAGAAAAAATGGGGAGGGGGAATGGACAAAAAAGCAGGCAGGAATTTGCTACAGCCTAGCTTAAATCAGGGTTAAGTCATCTCCAGAGCATCCAAAGACCTTCCACTGGCACTGGCACAACATCTATGCTGACAGCTGCCTGGGAGGGACATGCTACAATCAGCCTCTCTATTTCTGACCCCTCTCCTGATGGAAATCAGGAGATAACATACACACGGGGAGCAGGACCACACTTCTCACCACAGTCATAATTAAATACTGTAAGAAAATTTTAAAAAAAAAAAAGAGAAAAGGATCTACCCACTCATATCCAGATTTTAGTATCCGTGCCTGGTTATACTGCTGCACACAGGATCTCAGTCCTCTGGGGGTTTCATTTAAGCAGGATCCATTAATGGCGTTGCTCATAAGGCAAGATACTACTTGACTTTGGTAAGTAGCTGTGCTGAGCTTTTAAGCAGCTGTTGGTGTTTTTAATGAATATGAAAATGGTTCCAATGTGCTCAAGGCCTGCCCCATGTCACAAATTTCACAGCTGGATCGGTGTTTCCCTAAACAGTGGATCTAGAGGTCAATTCAGGCCAACTAGGTTTGCAATGTTAATGTGAAAAAGAAAAGGATGTGCTCTTTCAGGCACATTTCTGGAGAACCTCAGTACCCAGACACAATTCTAGATACTTCAGGGGGAGATTCCTCCAGTCAGATGACTACAGTGCACATAGACAAACTGTAACTATCATCCTGACGTCTTTTGCAGTCATGGGCAGGAACTACACTGTCTTCAAGGGTACAAATCATCCCATTGAAACACAGACACCCACCAACATCAACTGAGAAGAGCCTATTTTCTTCAAAGGGCTTTGCTGGCTACAGGAGGAGCAGCTCCCTAGAGGTTTCCCAAACTACACGGTTTAAGTCCTACCACTGGTGGCTGCAAGGCCGAAATGGAAACAGAGCACAAGCATAGATCCCCCTCCCAGTGAGGCTGGCTGACCTTGATCCCTTCTTGCCAAGGAAATAGCAAACAGAATATTTTCTTGTGGTATTCTGAGAGTTTTCACTCTGGGTCCAACCCATTTGTTTGCAGTGATCACACTGAGAGTTTGATGACAAGCTTTGCTTGCTACATGAGACTCAAAGTGTGCTGAGACACCTGCCCACTAAAGGGTAAACACGTTTTCCTTTTTTTCTGAGAGAGATGGCTCCCATGAAACAGGTCAAAAATTAGCCTGGTTGTTTGTTGGTGTTTTTTTTCTGCTTAATCCAAACTTGTTGACTCATCCTAAGAAACCAAACAGCTTGAAACAACAAATGGAAAGGACTGAGATACCACAAGGGTTGGATGTCCTGTGAAACCCGATACATCTTTGATGTGTTTGCATGGATGGACATGAGGGCAAAACATAGCCCCAGATTTCCAAACCAAACACAAAGCAATCAACCACTAGGGGAAAAAAAATATATCAAAGCAGAGAAATCTTAAGTCTGTTCCTTCTTCTGACAGAATAATTATTCTAATGCCATACGTGGAATGAGGGTAACAAGGAGTAGCCTTAAGTCTCCTTTATTATCAATATTATTCAGTAGAAGACTTTTCAGATCAGACTTTAGCTCTTTCCCTGGGGCACATACCCCTGGCTCCTGCAAGCTGGCTTTGCATGGAGATATTAGATTAAATCTGCCAGCCATTTCATTTCTCCTTCCCTTCCATGACAGATGCTTTAAAATTCACATCACAGGTTGAGCAGACTCTGCAACCAGCTAACTAAATCAAGTCCTTTTTTGGTTTGGGACTCTCTTGTGTCAACCAGGGCAAACACAAGGCCTAAATAAATCATCCTTGGGGACGGGACAAAGGCAGCCACAAATTCAAGAATGATCTAAACAGTTTCTGGCACGTATTTCTTTTTTTCCAGAGTTTGTATTTGCTGGAGGAACCACGCCACACATAGGAGGGGTATCGGCTTGCAGGTCGGTGTGTTGTCTTTTCCAACACTCTGAGCCCGGTCAGCAGCAGATAATGTCTCTCTGTGTTGATCCACCCCTCCTTTCTTGGCTCAGGCATGGAAAAACTCAAACATTACCCACGGACAGCCTTGTTTTGTACCTCCCCAAGTTGCATAGGCTACGTTTGAAAGGCTAACAGCTCATTGCTCCAAACCCCAAGGTCCCCAAAGGGACAACAGGGGTCTCGGCACCACCTAAGACTGGAAATCCTCAAGTCAAGGAGGAGTTTGGATCATTGAGCACCGAAGCCAAGACCCTGTTATTGAGTATTACAGTCACACTTACATTGTGCAGCTTGTAGTAGAGCCCACAGGCATTACAGACAGGATCGCCGTTGGCATTTCTCCTCCACAGGGTGGTAGTGGTGGTCTGACAGTTTGCACAGGACGTGCCCGCCCTCCTGGCTGCAGACTGTGAGAAGGAGGGAAAGAGAAAGAGAGAAAAACACCAGTGTTAAAAAAAAAAAAAAAAAGGCAATCAGCAAAATTTCTGAGAAAGAAAACATCAACCTTGCAAGACTGACGCACATCAGCAGAGGCCTCCAGAAACTGACTTGTGAGAACAAATAATAATTGTGAAAAAAAAAAAAAAACCCCAAGGTACTTTAATCCCAAATTATATGTGAACTGAATCAGGTGCCAAAGGGCATCCTAAAAGTGAGTGCTAAACCTCTGATAGAACTCATCAAAATTAGCAGCGCTGGCACAGCCCATTCCAGAGGGGAAAATGTTATTTAAATGCCAACATGTCTTTCCATCTTAATTTTCCCAGACCCCCCAGGGGTCTAATTCTGCAGTCAGGGCCTGAACCAACAATTGCTGGAGTCAAGGGCGTGAGTCACTCCGGCTCCGGCGAGCGCCGGGTGAGACCCGGGTGGGCAGCTGCTCGCCGGGCCCGACCGCAAGCACAGCCCAGTCCTGTAAATTCAGCTCAGCTTCAAAGGAGACAGGCTCCAGATCGGAAATAACACTGTGGCAAAGAGCAAGAATCCCAACTTTTTAATTACACCCTTTTCTCAGCCCAAACCTTCATGTTTATTTAAGGATTGGTAACAAGCCTGAAAGAAGAATTTACCATTTCATAAAGGGGTAGGAACAAGAAAAATATCTACCTGTCAAAGTGTATACAGAAGCTTTTGTTAGCTGTGATAATGACTTAGCAAAGTCAAGTTTAGTAAATTTGCTCTTCTTTCACATGCATAAATTCATACTTATAATTTAAAAACTGTAACTTTAGCAAACAAATCGTCCTTCTGCCACTGAAGAAGGAACGGTTTTCAGACTGCTGTGTGAGCACGTATGCGTGTTTGCGTGTGTGCAAGTGCCTACAGCTCCTAAAAAAAAAAAAAAAGACCTCTGGATCCCCATCCTATCTCTTCTTCATCAATATGACACGGTCCCAGAGCTCTGATTTCATCCCGATGCGTTGCTTTCAATGGGACTGCTCATGTGCTTAAAGTTAAAACATGTGCTTAAGCGATTTGCCAGATCATAGCAATGCTTGGCACCTTGCAGAACTGAGCCTTTAATGCTCTCTTTTGTGCTCTTACTGTTTCAAATTTACCCCTCACCCCACACAGCCGCACACTGTAGCACATCCAACATTTAAAAAGAAAAAAAAAAATGAAAATACCGCATCTTTGGATACCGTACAACAAACCCAAAATGCTAACATGGACACTGGCACAGCGTTAGCGTTAATACCAACTCTTGTTAGGTCATGTTGCAATTTTAATCATAATTGAATGCGGCGTAGGTGGAGAGAGGACGGGTTGGTTTTGCTTTAGATAGAGGAAGATTTTTTTTTTTCTTTTAATTAGACAAAAAGGACTGTCTAAAAAATAAATAAGACAATGCCCATGAGCACTAGGAAGCATCACAGAGTGGGTGATCCGACAGCAAGTGGCTCTCTCAGGATGTCCATAGGGACAATTCCATTTTGCCTGACCATAAACCACTCTGAACCAAGCAGTCCCAAGGAGACCTTTAGCTGACTTCTCTGTGCTGCTGACAAGCAGGACAGCACATGGGACTTTGGTTGCAAAAATCCCAGGGCCAGCAGAGATGAAGCATCCCACCATGAAGAGCAGAGTCTTGAACTGGTGTGCACACACCTCCTGACCATGCCATGGACCCAAATTTGGTTCCCTTCAAAATCACCAGGATAATGAAATAATGACTGTTCCTAATGCAGTATGGAGATAACAGCTTGCAAAGCCAAGTTCTTGCTAAGAGCCAAAGAAGAGCCTGCAGCTCTCTGCCCCCCGACTCCCGCCATTCGGCACGCGTGGCTCGGAGGGGCACGAGGCTGGCTTGAGTCTCTTGGTGGTAGCTTTGCCTTTATCAGACCCAAAAATCAAGCCGAAGGAAATTTCTAAAAACCAGTGATATTTGACTCAGCCCACACAGGGGAAACACCCCCTTTGAAGATATTTGGGGTTCCTACACAGCGCTCGCCGTAATTTCTCTTACAGCAAGCGCGTTCAAAAGACACGCCTGGTCACCACTTCGCTGTCTTCAAACAAACTCTGACATTAAATAATCAAATAAATCACAACATCTACTGTCTTCTCTAAAACCATTTCCAACTACCGTGTTTCACTTACAAAAACTCAGCATCATTAGCTGAATATTTTAAGCTGTTTCGGTCCCGGGCTGTACCTTTCATGCTGTACCAACTTCTGCCGGAGACACCGGCAGTGGGCAGGAAACAATGAATAATAACGCTATTGTAAAGCTCCCAGCAATGGCATCCACTGACGCCAATCACCGACTCGGGCCTGGCCATGGCAGTAATGGGATGACTAATTAGCTGCCCCATATCATCTATAGGACCAGAGCCCATGGCACAGCTGCCACAGCGAGCAAGGGCACAATTTCAGAAGCGCTAGTAGTGAAGAGAAAGTGAAATTGAGGAGGTTGGAGGAACCAAGTGCTAATAAAGATGCTTAATTAAGGGGCATTTTCAGTGTCTGGATTTACCCACAAAGCTCCAAGCATCATTTTCCCAAAACAAGATTGCATGTGCATGGACCTGCTGAGAAATTGGTTATAATCCTTCCAAAACCAGCTTGGCTTGACATGGATATGGAGAGCTCTGCCTCTGCCCGAGCAGGGAATGGAAGAAAAGCTAAAGGAAATTTTTATCTCAGCAGTGACAGGGCTGCAACTGGCTGTGACAGGGACAGGAACGGTCTCCAGGAGGGATGAAGACTTTTTAGGCAGTAATGGTGTGGTACCACCCGCCTGTTCTTGATCCCCCTGCCAACATCTCCAGGTCTTCCACCTTCCCCCTCAAGATGAAGCTGTCTGAGCTCCCCTCGGCCGGCAAGACTCCATCCCTGTCACCTAAAGGACACCCTCACAATAATACCCATTGAATTTAACAAGACTTGGGCTAAATTCTTTGCATCTAAGAATTTCTTTGCCTCTTCTCTCCCACCTGTGGAATCCTACCATTAGTTTCAGCGCAGCTGTGATCAGAGCCTACAAAACCAGCCCAAGGTCATGCAGGAAACTTGTGGCAGAGGGAAGGAGCTGGATCCCCACCCTGAGCCTCCATCCACAGCCTTGCCCAGCCCGCCTGACTTGACAGCAGGAGAGATCCAGGCAAGCCACAGCCACACGCACGTCCACATCCAGGCACACAGAATGCAAATGCAGCTTTGGTGCCTTCTGATTGTTTGGGTTTTTTTCAGAGGTTAGCAAGGGAAATAAATATAGGTGCAAACACCATTAGGGATGTTTTGCTTTCTTTTTCTTTTTCCCAGGCAATGGGGAAAAGAAAAAAAGTAGAAAAATCAAATTTCACATTTAGCAAAGGCTGCATTTAAAGAAGGGGAACTTTTTTAATTTTAACTAAAATGCTCAAAGACTGGAGCGATAATACAAGAGAAGGTCTCCCTTTTCTTCTTTTCTTTCTTCCTCTTTTTTTTCCCCCAAGAATGACCTTTTACTATGTATTTATTTATGTAGTTCATTTTACATGTGCCGGGCTCAGGGTGACTCGGGACATTCTTTCGTGGTTCCATCAGACACTTTTTGAAAGCTCTCCCCCTCTTTCCAGCCGCTTTCCTATTCTGCCTCCCCCTCCGCTTGTTTGGATATGCTCAAGCTCCTGTGTGTTTGGACTGGGGAAACGGAGCTGTTGTTTAGGAGTTATCTCCAGGGCTCAGATATCCGGCAGCTTTTTCCTAGGAAGTTAACTTTACACATAAAGAGAGAACGAGGAAAAAAAAAAATAAATAAAGAAAACGAGGGTTGTGTGTTTAAGACAGGAGGGCCAGGGGGGAGGAGAAGAGAACAAGAGAGCTGCCCAAAAAAAATCAAAATTCCAGCCTGTACTTCCCTCCCTAGAAAGCTTTTCCTTTTTTCTAACAAGGCTATGAAAGATGAGAGAGGCAAATATTTTCCTATATGGGAAAAGCCTGTATAGGAGGGCACAGAGAGGCTTCACACACAGGAAGTTTGGCGGGGTAGAGGAGCAAACCCACATCTTCCCCAAAACTCACACGGCCAGACAGAGCTGTCACTGCTGCCCCTCACAGCATAGCCCTGCCTGGGAAGGTACCCTGCAAATGCTTCACAGAGCCAGAGGGAATAAAGCTGATACAATTTTATGAGTGTCTCACAGGTGAGGAAGTTGATCCCTACCTAAGAGCTGCCGGACAGAGCTGTGAGCACCTTCAAGGGGAACGTGAATGAACCAGCCCTGTCCTGTCTGTGGGGTCTGGCCACGCCAGGCACAAGCCTCACAAAACCAGCCAGATCCATCCATCAGCTCAGAAATTCTACAGAGAGGCGAGAGCCACTTTTCCTCCACATTTTGAGCAGCCCCGAGGAGCCCTTTCACGTCTTTAATCCTGACAAAACCAAATGTGCCTCGATCCGAAACATTCAATAACTTCCCAAGCAGGGACCATAATTTTTTCCCCCGCTTGATATACTTTTTCCCCTTGTGGTCTGTCTGATTATTTGCCAAATACACTTCAACACATTTATTAGCCATGCCCACAGCTCCCAGACCTTTTTGTGGCTTCCAGGGAAATGCATGAACAGATCACTAGGGATGCTGCAACATACTGCCTGTGCTTAGAAGAGCCACCAGGCTTGTAACTAGCATTTCAAACATTTACCCACACATTTCGTCTTCCTCCAACTTCTGCAGCCTGGGAACACGCTTGGCTTTGCACACTCACCATGCCCTGCCTGGTGTCCTTGTGACACAATTGGAGACCCAGGTGGCACAGACACAAACGACCCCCTCAGGTACTGGTGGCACCTGATGGTTCCAGCTCTTTGCAGGACCAAGGTCTGTGTGATGCCCCAGTGACCCCAGGATCCAGTTTGGGTCCCTTCTCCATGACATCACCAGCCAATGGGGATAGAGACACATTCATATGGGGAGGGCAGAAGTTTGGAGAGCCCAGGAGAAATCCTGTATTCGTGATAATCTCTTTGGTCACCAGGAAATTATTATCCTGCCCTTAGGCCCTGGAAAGAGTCACTGTCCTCAGGCCACCATCTGGACCACTGTGTGGATTAGAAAACTCAGTTCTGGTTTGCAAGAAGCCCTGGATCTTGATTTTTAAACCTGTTTTGCAGTTGGCAAGAGGACCAGACAACTGAGGCCCATAGCAAGCGGGACCACCTCTCCAAGCATCCCTCCCTCCCAGCTCTCTCACACCGTGGGACCAGTGAGAGCTGGCTGAGGTTCCCTGCCCATCCCAAGCAAAAGTTGCAGAAAAAGGAAAAGAAAGAATGAAATAGAAGGAGACTCACCAGTCTTCTCTTGGGTTTGATCAGGGGCCGGTTCTGCCCGTTCATTTTGTGATAGAGTCCACAGGCGTTACACAAATAGTGCCCAGTGCCGTCTCTTCTCCACAGAGGGGTTGAGGTAGCCCCACAATTTACACACTCCCTGCCTTCTGGAAACAAGAGAGCACATAGTTCACTTAGGGAAAGCAAAGGTAAAAGGGGCTGGGGAAAGCCACTCCTCCCCAAAAAAACCCACAACCTCCCCAGAGACCCAGCCATGCCAGACCCTGCCAGGCCTCCCCAAGCTCAGGATTTCCAAGCAAGGGTCCAAAGCCATGACTGAACGGTGTCCCTGACACAGGCTGAGGGGAGTCTGGTGGGCTCTGATCCTGTCCCCTCACCAGCACCCCTCCACAGGCAGCATCAGGCCTGTGTCCCAGCAGCAGGGAAGGGGGATGGTCACAATGACAACCCGAATGCCATCGTGGCTCAAGGGGCTCCCTGGAGAAGCCTTCACTCCTCCCACAAGTCCCTCCTTTGGGGCTGACAATTTCCCCTCACCTTTGGACTAAGGGCTTCTACAACTCTGCAGACCCCATGGTATCATACACACCAGAAAAACCTTGGCAGGCTTTGCAAGAAGCCTCCAGCCCTCTACACCTACAATGCTGGATACAAAATTTAAGTCCATGTCCCCCTTCCTGATGTGTATGAGGACCCCAGTGTCACTCCCTGAGCATTCTTCCAGCTCCCAGGGGTGTTCATGAGCCTGGAGGGCTCCTTCTCTGGCCTCAGGTCAAACCACATCAAGGACCTCCGAAATAATCACAGATAACCACTAAAATATCTCCCCAGCTCCAACCAATACACAACAACTCTGACAATATCTGCTATTGATTAATCTGAAATTAAGCTTCCACCACCCAAAACTTTCAGAAACCTCTCTGGTTTCCCCACCACATCTGCAGCCTGATGGTCCTGCCTTGCTACCTGGGACGGCAAACAGCCCCAAACCTGCCTGAGCCCTCATTAGTTCTTTCCCTCCTTCTTCTCCTTCTTTTTGGGCACCTCTTTATCCTCTCCCTGCCTATTGCAGGGGGAGATTTCCCCCAGCCCGCCAGTTCCCAGCTTGGAGGAGGGAACTGACAGGGTGCAGACCTTCCTCTCAGCTACTTTCAGAGGGCTGAGAGGCTTTATGTCGCATCTTTGGTTTGCTGGGGGAAGTTTTTCTGTACCTAACGTCAGTCGTGGCCCACCTGAGAGCAGTGGCAGACCTCAGCCGGGCAGAGCAGAGCCAGCTCAGCACAGAGCCGGCTCCCCGTTGCCCCAGCCCGTGCTGCCTTCGAGCAAGAGGCATCCGTGCCCTAACCACAAACGGCAGCCGTTCTTCCAGAGCCTTTGCACTGAACCCCTCTTCTCTCACACCCCTCCCCGCAACAACTACAACAACAAAAAAATACATTTGCAGCCGTTTCTCCCTCTTTTATCCTGAAAAATCACCCCCTCCCTCCTTTTTCTCCAGCTCTAACCCTCTTTGTCTGACAGCTCCTAGCTTGCTAAGATCAACTTTTAAAGGGGAGGAATAAAAAAAATAAAACAGCGAGAGAGAGAAAGAAAAAAAAAATAGGTGTTGCTGCTGGGGTTGGCTTATCACGAACCGCAGATGTCTTTCTAGAAGGTAAAGTAACAGAAAGTGGCAAAAGGAAAACAAGAGGGGAGGGCGGAGGGGGGGCCGAGGCGGTTTGAAAATGCCGCGCAGCCGGTGGGTGCCCAGACGGGAGCTGCGGCTCGGCGGGCGCCGGGGCGGCCGGGGGATGCTCAGCACCGCCCGGGGCGAGAATCAACCGGTCCCTACCCCGGACACAGCACCCGGTCCGGGCTGGGGCCAGGCGGGGAGCCGCTCCCGTTAATACCCAGGTCGTTTTGTTCCCCTCCGGTTAAACGGGGCAGCCGCTCCCGGGCTGTTTGAGTCTCTGTCCCTCTCTTTTGTTTCACTCCATCTCTCTCTCTCTCCTGCTTTCATGTACAAAACATACAGGTCTGGGTTTTTTTGTCACTCTAACCGCATCCGGACTCTATTAAAGTTCCTGGCGCTGGATAAACAATGCAACTGTCGCGTGCAGCAGTCTGAAAATAATTGGATTAGCTCAAACATATCAGCTAAATAGAGACAGTCCCTGCTCAGACAGACAGAGTAAATGTCACCCTGGAAAAACCCTGAAAACTGATCTCATTCATGCCAGGCAACCCTGCAGCAGCCTCCTCGGAAAAAAAAATAGAGAGAGAAAAAAAAAAGAAAAATAAAAGGGGGAAAAAAGAGTTTTGACTAATCGCCCTTTCCTCTCTCTGCACAGAAACACACTCCCCTCGGCTCACTCCCACCCCTCGGTGCACACAAACGTCCCAGCCCGCTGCGCTCAGCCGTCGGGAGCCGGAGCCGCGCAGCCCCTCGCACCCCATCCCGCGGGGTGCGCGCAGCGCTGGGACCCCCCAGCTCCCCCCGAGAAAGCGGGACAGGGGGACGCTTTTGGGGACATTCATTGTGGGTGATGCCAAGCCCCTGGCACGGAGCTGGCCGGGGCCGGGGGCTGCGTGGGCGCACTCTCCGCAGCGCCCCGGGGAAAACCCTCCCCGCAACCCCGGGCGCCGCATGGGAAGAGGCCCTGGGAAGAGCGAGGCGGAGGGCGGGCGGGGGAAGTTGGCCGGGATTTAGCACCATTATTAAAACGCAGAGAGATCACTAATGCCGCGGTCCCGTCGGTTTCGCTTCCTCCCCGGGCTCCGCAGCTGAGCTCCCTGTGGGCGCTGCAGGGGCCGGGTCGCCCCCGGGACTGGAGCCCCGCGGCGCCGGGTGGGTGGTTTGGGTTCCTGGGCCTGGTTTTATCCCCAGCCCGGGCTGGACAGAGGGGAATTTGATTATAAACCCAGCAGAGCAACCCGTGGGGAAGGTGAAGTGTGGTGTGTGTCCCCCACGAGGGCTGCAGCCCCTGCTGCTCATCACACGGGTGCTTGTGCACATCTCCCTGCGTGCGGAGAGGAGCGAGGGGCGCAGCCCCATCCCTTCGCCCCCCGCTCTTTCCCCCACAGCTTCCTCTCCCGAGCAACGGGGATGAAGAAGCCAAAAGCCCTACCTGTGCTTGACCGTGCTTTCGGTCGCGATTTACACCCAAACCCGGTTGGCGATCCTCCTAAGAGGCTACTGGGGGGAAAAAGTCCAGAGCCATATTCTGGGACATACGGTGGGTAGGTGGTGATGGGGTGGTGAGCGGAGGAGGTGGCTCCTCCTAAAGAGGCCATGCTGCTCCGAGAGTGAGAGGACTCCAGCTTCATGGTGTCGGCCAGGGACACCTGGTATTTGATGCATTCCTTCTCGTCCTGCCGGGTGGAGCCGGTGGAGCCGGGGGTGGAGATGGACGGATCCGGGGACACATCTTTAGGAGGGGTCGGCGGGAAGGTGAAAAGGTGCGGGCTGGAGTGGCCGGCGGATAAAGTGGAAGAGGAGGCGGGCGGGTAGACGGAAAGGGGTCCCGGCGAGCTGTGGTGGATGGAGGTCTTGGAGAAGGGGCTGAGATTCCAGGGGGAAGCGCTGTGGTGGCTGCTCAGCGCCTTGCTCCCGTCCAGCCAGGGCAGCGAGCCGTGCAGCAGCGGGGGGCGGCACACCTGGCTCCCTGCTCGGAGAAAACACGGACACAACGTCGGTCACAGCCCTCTGCCACCCTGGCAAAGCCCCCCGTGAGGGTCCCGGGTCGTGCTTTCCCCACCACCACCCCTTCTCCTGCCCGAAGAGCTCAGCATGCGGGGCGAGCAAGCAAAATTACATCTGATGCGAACCCCCGCTCCTCTTTAAAAATTAAATTTTAAAAGCTACAGGAGCACGAGGTGGCAGCTCCGGTCCTGGTCAGGAACGAGTTTTGGGGTCAGGACCCTCCAAGCAGGGTGCCAGCCCTGGGACACGGGATTTGGCGAGCTCTGCTTCGCTCTCTCCCTTTTCCAGGCAATCCCACGAAGACTTTGAAGCAAAGATCCTGCGTGAAATTGCCAAGTCCCGACTGCAGAAATAATTTTTTTTCTTAGCTGGGAAATGATTTCCCGAACAGAGCCGTGGGCTATAAACCCTGGGAATTCTCTGGTCAAACGAAGAAGACCAGAAAATGCCCACAGACATGATAATAACCTTTGCAAAAGGGCTGATAAACTTTGCAAACCACTCAGTTTGTCTTTTCTTCTTCTATGAGGCTGCACAGAAATGTTAGACGGCTTTTTCGCGGTGATGTGGCACACACAGAGGGTACCAGCTGCCTCAGAAGAAACACTCCATACCCTTTTTGTGACAAGGGACACTTCACTCGTCTCTTAAAATACAGACCTGGACTTTGTGGGGGGAAAAAAATCCACTAGATTCTCGCAGTCAAATCTTTTTCCCTTTGGTTATAAATGTTCCTAAGGGCTTGTACCTAATACTTTAAATTCATCTCGGCCCTTGCTAAACAAATAGAAAAATATACCCAAAGTATCAAACCTAGCCAAATCCACAGCAACTTGAGCAAATGGCTCTGAGATGGAAAACACGGTTATTCAACTGGAAGGGAGCAAGTTTGTGCCTGCTAATAAAGCCCTGGGAAGTCACTGACATCTCGAGATCTTTAACCTCTGTAGGCATCGTGATACGTGTGTGGAGATTGCTAAACACGCAGAAGGAGAGATGCAAACACAGATGTGCGGAGGCACAGATAGTTCCAGGGCGCACACACAGGTTTGCATGGGAGCTCGTGTGTGTCTAGAAAAGCTCCAAACTTGTTTTCACCATGCCAGGCGTCCGTGAACAATACTGAAAGTCGCTGCTCGAAAGGAAGGGAAGGTGGGTTATACGAATAGAAAGGGTCAAGATTCATTATCTTCTCCAGGAAGTAGCATAGTAAATAATATTCAGGCTACATCAGAGAGACCGCATTTCCACTTTCTGCTGATATATTGGGGTGAAAAAAGAAATGAAAAGGGAAGAAAAGAAAGAAAGGACAAAGGCTGCTGATCCTTAAAAATAATTGTTTTAAGGGACTAATGGCAGAACAATGCAGTTACTGAGCGGAGCCTAATGCAGGCTCGCACTCAACAAGTTGCTGAGGGCTGGGAGCAGCCTCCGGAACCCGTTCGGCTCCATCTCCACTCCGCTCATCCCACTTTCTCCTTGATTTTGAGGTTATTTCCACCACAAACCTCGGGGATTTAGGTTTTGCCAAGACAGAGATCACTGTCCGGCTTCACAAAACACCCTCTGTTCTTTTTCCCTCCTTTTTTATTTGTATTTTTTTCCTTTTCTTTTTCTTTTTTTTTTTTTTTTTTTAACCATACAGGTAAACTCCAGCTATAAATACTGACTCTCTCCACTTCTTCATAAAAGATGGCACCAAAGCACTCATCGCTCCGTGGCCCTGGGCCCCATCGGCCCCAGGTATTTCACCTCCTTTCTAAGAGCTGTGACCCAGGAACAAAATTCACATTGTGGATCATTGCCTTCCTGCAAGACCCTCAGGACAGCACACCAGCTCCGACACCTAATTACACTACGGGCTACATTTTTTAAAGTTTCTTTCTCATTTTAAACCCGCGCCACGGTGCTGCCCTGGGTATATGTGCAAAACTTTAGTCCCAAGCCTAACAAGCTCACCAAGTGCGAATTAAATAGCCCAAGCGTGAGGACAGCAGGGTCATTTTCACACCCCTGCTCTCCAGCTTGCTTTGCTTCCCCCAGAGCAGCTTAATCGTGCAAAAACTAAACACAGTATGAAAACACTAACTGTTAATTACCGAGAGGGGGGAGAAACCAAAGCGAAAGAGAAGGGGGCAAGAGGAAGACAACAAGAGGAAGATGAAAAAGAAAGAAGGAAGGCGAGCAAGAAGGAGAGGGAAAGAAGAGAGAGAGGGACGAGGGATGTGAGATAAAAAGAGAGGATGAAAGAGAAAAATAAGTAGAAAGAAAGGAGAAAAAGAGAGAAAGAAAGAGAAAAGAGAGAAAGAGATAAGATAAAAAGAAAATAAAAAAAAAAGAAAGTGAAAGAAAGGAAGGAAGGAAGCCTGAATTTTTATTTATTTCCAATAAGCCAACCCCAAAATCCACCCGTGACGTAGCTTCCCCGCCGGCAGGAGAGGGTCAGAGGGTCTGCCCGACAGCAGCGGGGGGCTCGGGGCAGCGCGGAGCCGCCGGCACCGGGAGCGGGGCGGGGGCGGGAGCGGGAGCGGGAGCGGCGCGGGCACTCACCGTGGTGGGCCGTGGGGTATCTCTGCACCGTGGCTCTCACGGAGTTGCCGTAATACGGCGGGACGGGGTTGCCTTGTCCGTCGATATTAAAAAGTACATCCACTTCCTCGGCGAGAGGATACTGCGTGGGGTCCATGTAGGTATGGCCAAGCGTGGGGTGATGCGAGTCCGGGTGCTGCCCATTGAGCACGGCCGGGTGGTGGTGGCTCACCCACCGCGGCTGGTCCGTGGAGACCTCCATCTTCCGCGCTCGCTGCTCTTCCTCCTCCTCCTCCTCCTCCTCCTCCTCCTCAGCAAGGCGCGGAGAGTTTGAGATCGGAGCGGGAGACGCTGCCGGAGTTGTGCAGGGCGGGGAAAAGTGCTCGGCGAGTTAAGGGGATGTTTCTGGTTAGGTTTGGTTTAAAAAGTGGAGGGAGCGGGGGTTGTGGTGATAAGCGATCGATTCCAAAAAAAAAAAAAAAAAAAAAAAAAAAAAAAAAAAAAAAAAAAAAG
>VZTJ01000487.1:787853-804300 GCA_013397795.1 Orthonyx spaldingii | reverse complement strand
CCCAGGGTCACCTCCGCTGGCAGAGCCGGGAGTAAAGGATGTTATCACGTCGGGAGGGTTATTAAACCGCTAATGAATGAGTGTCTGTGAGACTCTGGACGGGCTGGAGAGACTGCGGGAGGGGGGCCGGGGGCAGAGGAGGCAGAAAGGCTCGATCTTCATGCCAATCTCTGGAACAAATAGCTAACATTTAACGTTTACACCCTGCTTGGCGACGAACTGGCGCTCCACGGACCCCTGATCCAGGCTAAAATGTCCAGAAAGCCTTTGGAGAGAACAAGTTCCTAGCTATCAGGTTCTTCTGATCTCTCTCCTCCTTTCATAGGGCTTTGGTTTCAGGCTGGACTTGTCCAATGTCTGCTTTACCGCTGCGCGCTCCTAAATGAGTGTCAAGGAGGCGAATATCAAATAGCAGAGAGGTCAAGGCGATTTGGTTAACCGTTGGCTGGGCTGATGGCTTTAAACTTGTGTGGGAGGCTGGGGACGTGGCAGGGGGGAGGGAAGGGAAGGGGGGAAGGAGTGGGAGCGGAGGGGAAATAAACCCGGGAGAAGGGAAAGCAAGGAGCGGGGAAGGAAGAGGGTGGCGGCTTGGAGAACCCCCAAAATAAGCCAGGGTCAAGGGTTTCACCGTGGTGTAGGGCTGTGGTAACCCGAGGTGGAGGGTTTATTGGTGGCCCTGGCTAGGCTGGGGTCTTTCTGTCCATCAGATGGAAGTGTGTGTGTTTGGGAGCATTTGGGAGGTGGATGAGTTTTGATGGCATCCACGTTTGGGCCTGTACAGGCTGGATCCCGGGTGTTTTCTGTGGGAAGCTGCACCCCCGTGAGTGGGTGCAGCCACAGGGGGTGGGAAACATTGGGGATTTTGTAGTGTGTGGTTGTGGGGGTCACACTGAGTTTGTGTTGGGGGAAAACCCACAGGTACATCCGAGAGGTGCAAAGGGTGCGCGAGGGAAGGGCTGAGTCTGGGTGGGGTTTGTGATCCTGGGGGTGATGCTGGACATGAGGGCTCTGTGGGCAGGGAGGACAATGCCCAGGTAGGACAATGTCCAGGTAGGACAGTGTCCAGGTAGGACAATGCCATCAGGATGTTGGGAAAAAGAGGGAGGTATGGAAGTATTTTCCTGTGGTGATGGGGGAATGGCAGGACGGGGCAGGAGAAGAGCCCATGCACGGAAGGAACATGAAGGGATGGTTGTAAAGTGACCATGGCTGTAGCTGTGGAGTGTGGGATGAGCTGTGGGTTGTGGGATGAGCTGTGGGTGTGGGATGAGCTGTGCAGGGATGCAGGACCAAAGTGAGGGGCCAGGTGTGAGTGGGACCTGCTGGGTGATGAGCACAAGGAAAACCTGGGGCTCTCGAGGGCGGGGTGGCCCAGCAATGCTTTCAGGGGGCAAATCCCTTCCCTGAGTGCTCTCACACTGCCTGGCATGACGGCACACCAAGCAGAGGAGAAACCAAAGAGAAATTTTACTTTGCCTGTAATAATCATCTGCACAAAAATAAAAGAAATAAAAGAGAGAGAGAGAGAATTTCCTGGAAGAACAACTTTTCTATTACTGAAGTGGCCAATGAACAGAACAAATACTCAAGGCCTTTTCCGGCCACACTCCTCAGCTCCGAGGCCACGCAAGCCCTCCCTTCCCAGCAATCACATTTTGCTCCCAACATTAGCAGGAAGCTCACTCTGGTGCCAGGTAATGTAAAGCTCGTCAGCTGAATCAAGGCAAACAATCGCCATAGGAAATGTGTGCACAGCCACACACGGCTGAGCAGCGCCAGCGCCCGTAACCACCACAGAGTTTGCAGTAGCTAAAACCAAGGGGGAGTTAATCGTGGGTTTAGTTCCCATGCCCTTGACCTACAAGTTGCAGAGCTCAGGAGCGCGGCGCCGGAGGAAGAAATTCAGGTGAAGCCGCCGAGGCTCTCAGGATAAAGCTGGACTCTCCATATTGCCCTGGATTTTGCATTTTGAACATATTTTAGGGGAACTCTTTTCCTTCTGCTCTGCCTTTCAGAGGTGCAAGAGGGACTTCAGGGGGTTCAGCCCCTGGGCTGTCCTTCAGGAACAAGAGATGCCATCAGGGACAACTCAGTGAAGTCTGGTGAGGACAGGAGGGAGGATGAGCAAATTTCAGGATCAAATATTAATTGTGGATTATTTAAAAAAAAAAAAAATTAAATTATTATGGGTTTCATTGACTTGGCTGCTCAGGGCAGCATGGAGCCCACAACTGTGGGCATCACAAAGGTGTGTCCCTAGGGAGAGGTGCCTCGTGTGTGTGTTTGGACACGAATGGACAGGCAGTGTGTGTGCAGGGGGTGCCTGTGCATGTGCACACTGGTGATCTCAGCTATCTCGTGTTTTATATACATATATATATATATAAATGTATATATTCCATGGGAGGCTGAGAGCCATAGGTCTCTCCATCACGCCTGCACACATCCACATACATACACCCACCGAGGGTGCGTTTCCGGAGACATTCTCAAATAGAGCAGTGTAATTTCTCCGCTGATTTTGATTGACATGCTGTCCCTGGGATCATGTGTTAATCCCTTCTTCACTCAAGCCTTTTCATAACTCATTTCTCTCTGCTAGATGGAGACTCTGATGGTTACCGAGGCAACGATGATAGCACTAAGCCATTTCCCTCTCTGCACGGAGACCATTATTCCGCATGCATAGGCCATTTGCAACAAAGGTCGCCACAAAGTCATCCACAACACAGCACACGTTTATTAAACTTTTATTCTTTTTTTTTTCTTATTTTTTTCCCTCCCCCTAACAGAGAAACTAGCCAGCATGTGTACAATATCTTTCTCTTTTTTTTTTTTTTTTTGGAGATCTTTGTAATATAGGTAATAATAACTGTAGCAGATATTATTGTACCCAAACTATATATCGCACAGATCGGGGTCTTAGAGCTCCTGGTCTAGAAAGATCATGCTTAGATGGTGAGGTTTTGAACCAATGATTCCTATTTGTCTTTTGTTCTCCTATCAAATAGCAACTTTAATAGCAGTTGGAGGAAAAAATAGCCGACAGCAGTGCTATGAGAGCGGTGTGAGGTGAATATCTGAATGCAAAACCCACACGGAGCTTTGCCCTGAACAGCCAAGCACCTCCCAAAACTGAATAACCATCAGCAATGACCACCCCTTTTAATTTAATTTCTACCTGCCTCCTTACCTGGGCTTCCTGGCTCTGGGCATAAGTGGAAGGGGGTCTGTCTTGTGGAGCTGGCCCAAGGGTGTTAAAAGCCAGCTCTGACTCTACCAGGACTGAGGGTTAAAGAGCTGCTGGAAAGGGCCCCACTAACCTGAGGGGCTCCCTCCCCACCAGCCAGGCTTTGCCCATATGGGGCCACGCTGCTGGATTTTATTTCAGCCCCATCCTCCTCCAGAGACCGAACACAAGGCGACGCTTTGGGACGGCTTTTAGCCAGCAGCCCTTTCCCACCCGGAACGGCACGGACGGAGGCACAAACGCCTCTTCGTGGATTCATGGATTTAGCACTGGAGTCAACCTCAGCAATGTTACAGATCCCTGGAGTCTATGTTTCCACAGCCCCCCACCCTCCTGTGGTGGGTCTTGCAGCCACGGTGCCGGACGGGCCGCGGGCTGGGCGGCTGCTCGGACAGTCCTGCGGCACCAGGGCTGCTGCGGATGTGAAAGAGGAGGAGAAGATGGCCCACGCTGATAAGCTCCCAGGAAATTTCTATGGTGCCTCCTACTCTTCCCTGTCCAGACAGCTCCAGCTCTGCTCTGGGCTCTTATCTCTCTGTATTGCTGCACCTCTCTGGCCTCCCTCCTACAGTGTCCTGCTCAGCTTGGTGCAAACACACTCCTAATTGCACTGGCCTGCCCCAAAGCCCTGATCCCATCTGCCCTCTCTGACTCCCATCACTGGCTTCACTGGTTTTAACACCTATTTCAATTAAATGCTCGATGCCGCCTCTTCAAAGCCCAGCCCTGGCTACTCCACTGCTCCTCCTTTTATTTTCAGTTTGGAAATTTAAAAAAAAATATATAAATTGACAACCTTTAAACATTCAGTTTACTCTCTTGGATACATGGAGACAAATGATGGGAAGTCTACATGAGTCCAACCTCTACAAGTGTATGGAGTAAGTCCTGTGCTTGGAGATCCATCTAAAGGAAAACACCTTCCATGAGTAACCATCACTTGGAGACAGCCACAGTGGTTTCCAAACCAGCCCCTGTGCTTATTTACAAAGTTTCTGTTTTGCAAGACATTCAAGTAGTCAGAGACAAACAGGAGTTGGGGTTAAACCTCCCAATCTGCCATTTATCTGGAGAATCACTTTCCCACTGCGATACAACCACTGCACAGGGGGGTGACACATCACCGGTCCAGCTGACACACAGCAGGGTGGTTCATGGTGTGGGGTGCAGTGGCTCCTCTGTCGAGGTGCTGATTTAGCAGAGGTGTTTGAAGAAGGCAGCTGCCCTGCATCCATGGTGGTTGGTGCCCAAGGCCCGTCACTTTCACCTTTTTGAGCTGATGGGGAGCCAGAGTGAGAATTGTTCCACTGTCGTGACATTGCAGTGGGGGGATCCGAGAGGGACTGATCCTGCAAAGTCCTGCTGTCAGGAGGGTGCACTGTTCACTGTATTCCCAAACCACATCCAGACATTCTGAACAAAAGCCTGTTACTTGTTAGACCCTTTTCCCCATTCCCTGCACCATCCAGCACCTTGGCTGCTCTTGCATCACTCCTTCCACGGAAAGCCTCCAGCGTGCATGGCTTGATATTAAAAAAAGGGTGAAAAAAAGTATTCATCATGATTTCTGCTCATAATGAGTTCTTCTATCTCATCCGGGGGTGCTTGAGGCTGGGAATTGCATTGCACAGGGATATTTACTTGTGATGCAGCCCTGGGATGGTGCTGGGACTTTTGAGCGAAGCGTGGCAGGTATTTCCAAGCCCCCTGCACTAATTGATGGGCTCTCTATATATCATGCCAGATAAAGGGCTCTTGCACAGTAAATGCTGATGTTTAGAACATCCTGATAGTGTTTTGTTAACAAGAAGATAACAGGAGAGCAAGATACGTTTGTTTAGCTGCCTATAGATAAACCAAATAGGGTCTTTGTTAAGTTTTCATGACTGATGGCAGGTACTAAATGCGATAAATAATACCCCAGGTCCTGATTGGAGCTACTGTAGCACACATTATAACCCATGGCACTGACCTGTGAGGGCAATGGAAGGGTTAAAGGCTACAAGAGTGAAAACCTGGGATTTTTTTTTAGGGTGGCAACCCTTTTTTTCTGAACTGACAGTGGCCTGCTATGGCTTTTGCAACATTCCAGCGAAGTGGTACCCACCAGAAAAGCAGGGAATGAAAAAGGTGTTGGCAATAAGGTATTTATGGAAGCAGAAAGGCAGAGAGAATACAAAAATTTACAAGGAGAGAGCGGCACTGGACAGCCCCAGTCTAAAACCAGTGGTGACCTGCTCTCCGAGCCTCTTCAGTGGCTCATCTAGGATGGGATGCCCCAAGAATCTTTGGAAATGGAAGGTGAGCAAGGCTGTGTCGCAAAATCCCGTCGAGCAGATCCCGAGCATCCTTCTCCCCCCACCCCAGGAGGACGCTGAGTCAAGGCAGCGCCCTCCTTCCTCCCAGGTTTGCCTTCCCAGGGTGCTCATTAGCACTTCTCCCCAAACCACCTGCTAATTGCAAGGTGGGTCACTGCCAGCCCTCTTACAAAAGCCAGAATTGTTATTGAGAGGTGTTGGGGTGGCCCTGAGTCATGGGAGAAGAGGGGCCACGGGGTCTGCCCACGATGCTCCCCAGTGGTGTCCCAAAGGGTCCCCGTGGATGCCCCAACCTGCCAAGGCCAGGGACAGGTTACCAGCAGGGGGAGAGGAGCTCAGCCAGGCTTCCAGAGCCTACAGCTGCAAAACCTGTCCAGGTTTGGAAGCCAGGCCATGAAACACCCCAGCTCCTCTCAGCGTTGGAAAGGATTATAATTACAGTATCTTCAGCACCATCTTCCCTGAGAAGTCAGTAATTTGCTCCACTTTTGTTTGTTTTCTTCTTCTTGTCTCATGTTTTATTTCCTTCTTCTCGTGCCTTTTAGAAGAGGAGGCTGCAGGAGCTGCACTGGGCTGGTGCTAGAAACACCCATGACCCTTGGGTTGGTGCCTTCCTGCTGAGGAAGGGGATGAGGAAGGCTTCAAGCTTGACTCCATGTCTGAAAACCTCTGGGATGCTGTGATTCTCAGCTCCTGTTCTGATGCAGATGAAAACAGAAAGCAGCTGTGGCACTCCCCAGGCTGGTGCTGGTTTTGCACAAGAGCTTTGATGCCCAGCCTGATGTCATGTTTGGGCTCCCTAGGAACTGGGAATGAGGAGCTCAGTGTCCTGCTTTTCACTTAAGAGTGGGATGGGTCTCTGAGGAGGTTGTGCAGTTTGGGTTTTGTTTTTCTATCCCAGCTGCTCACGTGGGTATTTATTTGTAGGGGGTTTTAAAACCTTTTAAGGAGATGCGAAGTGCTGGAGGAGAAAGCACTGAACTGTGTTTGTGCGGTGCCCCAAATTATTTACAAAAATACCTGGACTAGCCCTGCTCCTTGTCCAGGGAGAGACCAGGAGCTGTTAATTTCTACTCCTGCTTCATGCACTTCTCTCCCACCCAGATCCAGGGCCATGCCAAACCCATTCTAAATCCAGAAAAATCTACGGTTCTCCCCGAGCAGAAACACTGAAGGAGGATGGAAACTTTGCACTCAGGGCTGGACTATACACATTTAAACACTCTAAGCTTGGAAACTGATGGATGGGGTAGAAACTCTGCCCCATAACTCATTGGGAAGATCTTAAATTTGCATTTCACAACAAGGTGCAATGTGGGACTCACGCTGTGCTTCCGAGCAAGCGCTCAGCGTCAGAGCCAGCCCAGAGCGATGGAGAGATGCAAATGCAAAGCCAGTGGATCTTCCTGAGACAACTTTGAACAGGCATCCAAAAAATGAATGTGTTTTCTTCTAATTAGGAGTGTTCGTTATATCTGGTGGTGATCTACAAAACAAGCCACATGCCAGTTATTGCTGGTACAAGCACAACAATTCTGACTGTGGGAAAAAAGTATTTCCAGGCATGTAGGACACAAAACGTACTAAAGGCATTTTAATGACACTTTAATTAATCTCTAGGCATAGGTTAAACAGAGAATATCTAAAAAGGTGTGTATGTGTGTGGGGGGTAATAATGAAAGTCAGGACTCAAATCAAAAGGTGCTTTAGTACCTGCATATGTTATTAAATATAATTATATTCATTTAAAATATCCCCACACACAAAAAATGGTAAACTGGAACGAAGGTTGCAAGCAAATCTCAGTAAATCAAGGCTCACAAAAAAAAAAGTATCAAAAGAATGTTATGATTATCATATGAACAAAAACAAACCTGAATAAATTTAGAGTTAAGGTGAGACTTAGAAAAAGAAATCCAAAGGAGCTAGGTGTGGAAAATTACCCAGAGAGGGCAGCTAAACCACTTCAACTCAGAGATGGGTTACAACAACCTAAAAAGAAGCAAGTGTGGATTTAGAAACACATTATCCTGACCCAGGACCGCAGAAATGGAAATGCCTTTCTCAGATATCTGTTTGCTGATAGAGTTTATTGCAACCATTTGGGAGACTCTCACTTCCAGTCTGCTCACCAGACCACAGTCCTGTCTGTGTAAACACCCGTGACAAAGCAAATGGGGTCTCTGCAGAGGTGCATCTTTTGATTCAGGAAGAAATAAATTTGATTTTACCCCAGATCACCACTTCCTGCCCAATTCTTGCAAGCTCACTGCTGAGCTCTCCTTGCTCCTTGCACTGTATCCCGGCTGTGGTTCGAGGTGCGTCAGGCAGCCTCGGGGGGAGCCCATGCACAGACATCTCCCCATGCCTTTGGTTTGGAAGGACCTTGCAGAGGGATCCAGACTTTTGTATGTCTATTACAGGGAGATCTTGGCAGATGAGCCCCACTTTTGGGATAAAAACTCAACGTAAACTCGTGCCCCCAGTGACAGGTTCATCTAAAGGTACCTGGAAAAGTACCTGGACAGGTTGCCAAGGATGAAGGAGGCTCAAAGGTGCATTCTGCAATAAATGTCACTATTAAAGCAAGGGTTAGCTGACAGAGGGGACCTCAGGCTTAGAAAGCAGAAGAAAGTTTTCCTTCTTGTGCCATCAGGTGACCCCTCTGCAGACATTGACCCTCTTGGCTCCGGCACCAGTCGTCTGCTCGGCGCTGATGGGAGCTCAGAGGTGCCTGTTCCCACCCCAGCTGTGCCCCTGACGTGCTCTGTGACCTGGCACAAATCACGTCACCACCCTGCTTTGGTTTCGCTGCTCGTAACGCCAGCAGAAAACAAATCAGTCCTTGTTCACGGAAAGTGAGTGACGCTCGCCCGGCCCCGGGATTTCTCCAGGCACATCTGATGGGAACTGCCACAGCTTTGGAGTGCCTAAGCCATTAAACTAATACGAACGCTGAATAGTTACCTGGTTTTATTACCCTCTCCCAGCAATCACCGGGGACACCCAGCTGCCTTGCCCAAATGCATGTATGGGAATGGCAAGGTGGGATGTGCTGCACCGGGATGGGAAATTTGACTGGATATCTCAGGAGGTCACACAAGCATAAAATGGGTTGGAAGGGACTTTGAAGATCATCTTGTTCCAACCCTCCTGCCATGAGCAGGGACACTTTCCACGATCTCAGATTGCTCCAAGCCCTGTCCAACGTGGCCTTGGACACTTCCAGGGATGGGGCATCAACAGCTTCTCTGGGCAACCTGTTTCAGTGCCTCACCAACCTCACAGTCAAGAAAAATATCCCAATATCCAATCTAAATCTACCCTCTTTCAGGGTAGAAAGTCTGGAAGATCCACCTCCAGAAAATAGTAACAGGCACTTGTCTTGCATGGAGGGGAAATTTGGTGTCAGACAAGTAAAAGTGAGGGACCCATTGCAAGCAGCAGGACACTTCTGATTGAGATAAAGATAACTCAAAATGGAAGTAAACAGCTAAATTACTACGTTGTTGCAGAAAATCAGAGCACCTTGGGGGAGGCAATGCCAAGAGCGCACTCAGCTCTGAAACTATTTTGCAAGGTGTGCATCCAAGGCTGGATTCATACCAGAGACCTGAGCAATGCGATTTGGCAAGTGCTAACTCCGTGACCAGTGCATGCCATCCAGAAGCAAGAAGAAAAACAAAGACGTGATGCAGCTCTGCAGCCATTTAAGCATGGCTTTGGTAAACAGTGCGGGTTTAACACTCACCAGAGCCTCAGGCACGGGCTAAGGCACAGGCTCCTCCCTCCACCCACCTGCACACTCAGTGACTTGTACAAAACTTGGCCTAGTGGGAGCCCTGGAAATTCATCTGGTCCCCCCTGTGTCTCCCCAGCATCCCCCTTCCCTGACACCAAACCAGCACACTTGGTTCTGCTCATAAACACCACCAGACCACCAGCTGAGGCCAATGGAAAACAAGGAGCCAGGCGGGTATCCTGAGATCTGCACCCTGTTAAAATCCCAGGGAATGCTTTCCAGCGAGCCGGTGGAGTGTAGCTTTGCCAACATGGGCACCTGGGTGTGGGAAGAATGCTGGCAGGGCGATGAACTCATTAAGGTGGAGCTCTGTCACCACCTCCTGCAGGAATCCGAGATGAGTCCATCGCTCGTCTCCTTGTGCAAGCGGGTGTAGGAAGGATCCGTCACTGGAGCTCCGCGCTCCCCGGCTCCGCGCGCCGCAGCCAACGCCACCGGGAGAAACAGGAGCCCTTTCCATGTAAGCGAACTGATCCGGCTGATATCAAGTGACTCATTAAGGGCTTACAAAACTTAAGTAGACCATAGTGTTGCTCTCTAGTAGTGGGAACTTCTTGGCTTGAGAGGAGGATTTGATACCTGCCAAAAGCTCACCTTGGGCCTTGCCGGCATCAGCAACAGCAGGTCTGCCCTGGGAGGTGCTTGCAAGAAGTTGCAAACTGCTCCTGTTTTTACTCTAAAGAAATAAGTTTTCCAAAGACCCTGGGCAGGAAGATCTGGCCCTGCACTTGGCAAATGATGAACACCAAAGCCTGAAATGGAGGAGATGAGGGGTGAAGGTGGAACCAAGCTCTTAAGATGGACAAATACATCTACTCTCTGTTCTCAGTAGCTCAAAACATTCCACCCTCTGCTCTCCCCTTCATCCTTTTCCCATCCAAGCTCTTGTAAAGAATGAAAATATCTCATGTTGATTAGATTAATTAGAGACAAATGTACATGCAGATAGTGATAGGACATGGGGCAGTGGTTTTAACTAAGAGAGGAGAGAATTAAATTAGCTATTAGGAAGAAAATTCTTGACTGTGAGGGTGGTGAGGCCCTGGCACAGGGTGCCCAGAGAAGCTGTGGCTGTCCCCCTGGAAGTGTTCAAGGCCAGGTTGGACAGAGCTTGGAGCAACCTGGGACAGTGGAAGGTCTCCCTGCCCATGGCAGGGGGTTGGAATGAGATGATTTTTAAGGTCTCTTCCAACCCAAACCATTCTATGATTCTGTGATCCTATGATGTTCCAAACAGCTAAATAGTCATCTTAAACACATCTGAATTAGAATCACTGTGACTTGGATGCACAGGGCAAAAATAGCCCATCCTTATGGTCCCCACAGAAGTGTTTTTGTAGCCAAAATTTGCAGAGCAAAGAAATCATGGACACAGAGAATCAAATGGAGCAGGATCTGCTTCTAAAGGGGTTGGTAGGCAGGAGATATTTTCCCCAGTTCTAAGGGATACAAGGGTCTTGCAAAATAGATCCTTATGATCTGATTAACATAAGTAAATGAAGTCTTAATAAAGGTTAAGTGGGTGCACAGCAATGGCTGCTTGAGCTCTGCCATGTTTGCTGTGAAACCTCCAGGGAGACCTAAAAATCATCCCAGATAGGACAGCTGAAGATTAGGTTCAGTGAATTTGGAAGACATTTCTCCATTGAAAATTCTCCCCAAATTAAAGCATTTTTACGTGACTCTCTTGCTGGTTCAGCTCAAGACTTTGCACAGGTCATGGTGATATTCCCTAAACATCATCTCTTGCATTAGAGAGCTACGTACAACTCCTTCAGTGGAATCCTCAGCATGAAACCGATGAACATCCTTGCTTTGGAAAACTTTTTTTTTTTTTGGCCAGCAATCCTGAAAACAAAAAATGCAGCATTTAGCCAGAGACAACTGCAAGGGCTGGAGGGATGTGGTTCCTCCTGAGCTGTGGCACTGCAAACCCAGCTTCTTAGAGAGTAGGTGGCACAGAGAGCCTATGGTGGGGCTGGGTTATTAGATACCGAGGCAAAGGCCTGGATTTTGGGCTTGACTGAGCATCTGTCTTTGCAGAAAATATAGAGAACAACAGCATCACTTCATCCGCAGCATCTTAATACATGCCAGCTCCAAGCACCAACGCAGACATTTCACAGCCCACGAAGCCCAGAGAAGGCAGCTATTGTACAAATTATGAGGGGAGTTTTTTGACGTCCCCGAAGTAATTTTAAGCACGAAGCTGTTTCTCAGATAAACCCCACCAGATATCCCTGGAAGCTAAGGAGAGCTAGTACGAAAGTAAGGCCTTAATGTGAGCTCAGCCTGGCTCATTTCACAGAAAGGCTCGAAATCAGTGGAGGAAAAGAGAGTTGGTTTCATGTTGGAAATGTTGTTGGAAGAGGGTCAAGTAAAGCCTGCAAAGCCAAAGGATCTCTCTGGTTCTGGATGGTTATAGATGGTTCCTAGCTCCCACCCTCAATGAAAACACATTTTCAGTTGAGGAGCAGGTTCAAGGACAGATCTGCCACTGGGCTCTGTAGTTTTATCCAGCCCTTGTGAAGGGTGTTATCGTTATTTAACCCGTGGGAAAGTCCGGGCTTCACAGAGCAGGAAACGTTATCCTCCTCCTGTGGATGGAAACTGGGACACGCTCTGATCCTGCACAGCAGAACTGAGAACTGTGCCCAGCTTTCTTGATAACAAGACCAAGTTTTTCCCTTTGAATCCATGCAATGGTGACCATGTGGACAAGAAAAACCCACAAGAAGATGTGTACCCCTAAAAAGACAATTTTTACAGCATTTACCAAAAAGTGCTGCAAATGACAACCCAATTAAAAATACACAACTGCACACTATTCCCTGTCCCTATTTCCTAATTAATTTATGTAAAAGGAAAATAAAAAAATCTATTTTTTTTCCCCAAATCTGGATGCCAAATTAAAAAATTCCACAGCAGACGGTGCCCAGTGCTGGGGAGGGATCAGCTTGAAGGAAGACAACTGAAGGTCACCTGCACACAGTTAAGCAGCAGCAGCATTGGAGGTCCCAGGTGACACCAGGTGTCGGGCTGGTGACACGCCATCACACTTGTCATTAGTCCCACAGTAAGCAAATGACAGGCACAGTGAGATGCTGGCTTAGGGAGGCATTGACAGGCAAGATTTTGGAATTTGTAAACCAAATTCCTGCTCACGACAGGTGACGATACCTAAATTCTTGCAAATGTGTTCCAAGTCTCTTTCTCCTTCATCCCTTCACTTAGGCAATAAAATAATCTAATTATTTTCTGTTTGGTTTTGTAAAACTGTTTCGAAGTCGTTATGGGAACGTTCACATTGAAAACATAACAGGGAGTTGTGTTCATATGAAATTACTTTCTCATTGTGTTTTACAAATTGCATGGAAAACCTTCCATCTATCCCGGGTTTACCTGACATTTTGTTTTCTGAAGAAAAGTTGCCTCAAAGCTTGAGGCAGCAATCACTGAAGAATAGAATGGTTTGGGTTCTAAGGGACTTTAAAGATCGCCTATTTCCAACCAATATCGCACCAAATCTCAGCTGTCAGCGTGTTTGGTGTCACCACGCTGGAATGGAAGTCCCCACTTGCTCAAGGCACCCAACAGCTGCTGAGCTGTGTTGGCTTTGGCACAGGCCTCCAGACATCTGAGTTAAGGGGCCAGGACTCTGGAGCAGACAAGGACTATAAGGAAAATTTAAGGGGCAACTGCCAAGGGGGAACAGATGGTCTGGAAGCCCTCAGTTCTCCTTCTCTCTCCCTGTGAGGAGTACCACAGGATTTAAAGTCCTGGTGCAAAAGGTCACTCCACAAGCATCTTAGAATCACAGAACCCTACGATGGTTTGGGTGGAAAGGACTTTTAGGATCATCTCATTCCAACCCCTCTGCCATGTGCAGGGACACCTTCTGCTATCCCAGGTTGCTTCAAGTCCCATCCAACCTGACACTGAATATTTCCTGGGATGGGACTTTCACAGCTGCTCTGGGAAACCTGTTCTAGTATTTCACCACCCTCATCATAAAAAACCTTTCCCTTACACCTACTTTGAATCAATCCTCCTTTTGTTTTGTCCTACCACCACAAACTACATAAAAAGTCTGACCCCCTCCTTTACCCAGTGCAAACCCTGAAGAGGTTGAAGCAGCACCTTCGAGGGAAAGCACCCTTGGCTCAGCTGCCACAGCTCACAATTAATGGTTTCTGCTCACAAGGGCCAGGTACGAGCTGTTTGCTGGCTGCAAATCTCCCATTACAGCCTCCTCTGCCATACAGCACACATGGATTAATAGCAGCTTTCTACTTTTGAGGTTACAGCCGATCCAAAAGTCCCCAGAAGAAAGGGCGAGTTTCCTAAGCAGCATGACTGACAAGACGGCGAAGAGGGAGTTTATTCAGAGCATTATCTAATTCATTCCCTAGTGAAGGAAACTCATCTACTTTTGAGACTTAAAACTTCTAAAGAAAACTGCTATGATCTAAAGAGATTGGCCATAAAACTATTTGTATTGAAAACTTAGCCAGCATGCCTTTAGTGAACTTCATTCATTAACATTCTTCCTGGCAAGGTTTCCATATCTCAGCGTTCATTTTATACTTTAATTTGGTTAGTAGGTCTTTGTTTAATCGTCCTATTGAAAGGAGAACAAAGAAGGTTTAGGTGATACAGTGAAGTAATACACTATATTTTATCTCTGTAAAGCCCAGACAAAGTCAGCAGGCTCTGATACCCTCCGATTTGTTTTTTTTTTTTTATTCCCTTTCTCTTCTAGGACATTTGGAATCACAAATCAGTTGCAGAGCATAAAGATCCTCACTGTACTTAGCTGCGGACACCTTCAGAAGAGAAACACCTTGTCAAGCAGAGAAATGATGCTCTGAGCACAACACACAGCCCCAAAGGCAGATTATCTTGGGAAAAGTGCATTCCCCTTACTTTGGGGATGGATACTCTGCTTTTATATCTATGTCCTCCAATAAAAATCAGTAGTCAAGATAGTTTCTTTTACTTCTGAGCATCGTGCTTACTGTCTCGATATCAACTTCATGTTTTTTTCTGGGTGCAAAACTCATTAAAAAGCTGCAATTTTGCCTAATGAGTAACCTGCTTTGCAGCCAGCACCAAGCATAGCGACCTGCAGGCACAGGCTACCCTGGAGGAGGATTTACAGGATAAAAAGGATAAAAAACTCTCCAAACGGAGCTGCTCCCCAGCCCCGACGCCGGCCGTGCGAGTGGGCAGCTCCTGGGCTGCTGTAAACTGACACAGCTCCAACTGACTCCAGATAAAAATCTGGCCTCAGAGTAACGGCAGGATTCAAGAAGCTTTTCTCACGGAATAGCTTTTACGTTCTTTTCTTGAATATTTACGAACCATCCTCACCGTCCTGCTTAAATCCACCACACATGGTGCATCCATAAAGGGGGAAAATTGTACCTGTCTACTCCTCATAGTGCAGCAGATGGTGAGTTGTCTCCTCCCTGAAAACTCTTTAATTCTTTACTTTGTAAACCCTACACCAGTTCTACTCCAGCCACCCATGGAAACACGTGTTTTCCAGAGGCAGTGCTCCCAACTGATGCTCCTCTTGATGAAGCTGCACTTCAAGGCAGGAAAACCATTCAGAGACTTTGGATGCTCTCCGGTGACCTCCAGCAAGCAAACCAACCTGCAGCCCACCCACTGTGCCTTCTTCTCATGGATGGTGGTGTCCAAAGAAAATCATAAGAGGATTCAGATGAACAGAAATCTCAACCCTAAGATCAAGGAGCGAATCAAGGGAGCAGCCCTAACTGCTCCATAACTTTCCATACACTAAGTTTATGGAGAAGAAACCCAACCTGTGAAGTTACAGCAGCAAATACAAAGAAGGGGAAGGAGCTGGGCTTGCTCAGTGTTGGGTGGGGCCAGGGGCTGTAAAGAAGGTCCAAGCCTCATGGCTGCTCAGGGATAACCATTTCTGGAATGATTATTCATTTATGCCACTGATTCCTGATACACACCAGCGTAAGTGAAAGGGAGGCAGGCTCAGCACCAAGCCTGGCTTCAGACTGATGACCCGGAGGTGAAGGGCCCCTTCTCCCGTTACTAATCCCCTCAGCCACACAAGCCTCCTGAAAATGATGCTTTGGTTTTATTGCCACAGGGGTCATTTATAAAATCATAAAAGCCAGGGTAAGAAACCAACCCAGAAGCAGAGAGGCCAAGCATGCAGAGAAAGAGCTGAACAGACATCGAAATGGGCAAGTTCAGCCCTCCCATGGCACACTGAGTAATTCAGTTGATTAAATGTGGGAAGTTCTGATTCATGGACAGGAGGAGGAAATCCATAAACAACTTACCAAAAGCTAATTTCTTTATTATTGCAACCAGAAATGACCAAAGACGGCATATTTTGTATGTCTGCACATTACATGTGGGAAAAACCAAAAATCAGCATTGCAACATCCAACAACTCAAAATAAAATAAAATTAAAAAATCAAACCCAAGAACTTTCTTGACTGGTAATTAACAGGGACGGAATATAAACGAGATGACATTGAACAAAGCAGGTAACAGTGCACTTTTAATAAACCAATTTCATCCACATCTCCACTGATTTGCAATTTAACAGTTCTATCAGCAAAGCCTCATTTCCCTAACTAGACTGGTACTTTTAAAAACATGACTAATTCACTCTCATTAATATCAATTTGGATGCATTTAAAAAATAACTCTTAATATCTGCACAACAGGCTAAAGGGCCATATTTCTCCAACATCAGACATTCTCACTGCATTGGCTTAAAATACAAATATCCCCAAATTAACCAATGCAATATAAAATTGATTAGAAAAAAAAAAGGCATACATTTTTTTCAAGATTTATTCTTATTTAGCTCTGAGACCCATTGCACTACAATATCTAACAGTGACTTTTATTTTAGTTTCTCTGCACTTTTCCCTTGCATTTGCAACAGGGAATGCGACTGGGGTTCACTTTACTGGTCTTTCCAAGGGGATACACAAAGCAGAGGAACACACCTGCACCTCCCCTACCTACACACGACCCTTTAGGCAAACTCACTAACCACTTGTTTAAAAAAA